>JAOBAT010094060.1:0-17042 GCA_026413305.1 Hydrozoanthus tunicans | reverse complement strand
TGCGGGGGCCTGCGATGCAATTTCTATCGCATGCAATATTGATCGCATGGATCAAACATGTTTGATTTCCTTAAAAGCAAGTGCACCTTGTCGGAGGTTATTGCATCTTCTCGCAAATGTGTGCGGTGAATGCATGTGCGACAAATAAACAATTTCGTTTGCATGCAACGAAAATTGCATGCTATCGCACAAGTGTGCGGTGGGCTTTACGAAATGCAATTGGAAATGGTTTGTTTTTGTCGCAGGATCGAATAAGATCTTTCAGCCAAACTATAAAGCAAGAAAAAGTGAATAGGCAAGGCTGAGTACTGAGAGATATTAAACATGTCAGTGAAAAGACGCGATTAGAGGATCGGACAAAGCCAGAATTTGCAGTGCCATACAGCTGTTTTCGTCCTTTTTGGGACCTGTCAGTGACACGTAGCGATTGGATTTAAAACTAGCATTAGCTAGTCGAGTAGCTGAGGCGAAACGAAATAAGTTGTTTTGTTTGCCGCGTTATAATAATTATGCCTAGATTAGTTGATACATAGAAAGGCTAAACACTATATAATTGGCATGTCATATTCAATGAATCTAAAACATTGAAAGAGAAAGTACAGATTAGGGCTTGTTCATCGCACAAGATAAACCAGCTTTAAACAGACAAGTACATTCAGTCTTCCCCTCGGGAACTACCTAGAACACGTAACTAGCAAGCGGATGCTAATTCCAAGCATTACAGACACTCACCACAACATTAGAAGAAATCAAGAAAAACTTTTAGCCTATTTGATTTCGAATAAAAAAGGCATTTATTTATTTATTTACAAACATTTAGGAAATGAGGTTCCATGGAGAATGAGATAATAGGACTCGGAGTCCCTTACAAAGAACTCTCTCCAAAACATATGTCCTTTCAAGGCATTCCTCTGACTGTGATGCACTGACTTGGCTTTGAAATTTGTAGTTAACATGTTTGTTCGTTTTTGAAATTCTGGGAAGTGTTTGTATAAGCAAAACAATTCTTTTACTGTAAGTTTTTGTTTCGGCTTGATTTGACGAAATCGGCCCAAACTTTTCGCCTGCACCGTCCCTTCTGGTTTTCACTAATATAGATGGTATATAGCGCATATATATAAATGCCTTATTCTGCATTATACACATCTTCACAAACACACACAACACAGCATTTCTTTTAAAGAACCACTTTTGCGTTCACTCACTTACTTGACGTCACAGACCTATAAGTATCCAGCTCCCACGTACGCGGCCAAGGGTTAAAAAAGGCGCGATTTTTGTGTTTTTGAAAGGGAAAATAACTAGACGGCGAAGTCTTTCTTTCTTTCTTTTATGCTAGAAACAAGTAACAATACCAGGCAGTTCTATGCTGTTAAAATGAAGTTTGACGTGATACCCCCTTTAAATGAAAAACTAATGAAATTAGTTGCCAACGACATCATTATTGCACCACCTTCCTCGGATAGAATGGCTGGACTTTAGGAGCAGACCATTATCGAAGCACTTTAACTTAGAAGAAGAGTGACAAAACAATGTGTTACGTTTTAAGTATATCTACCATGTTATTGTAATACAGTTAGCGCTGTTAAACACATTCAAAGTGTAACTTTTCTTTTCAAACTGTACAATGTTCTGGTTGCATATTTTCGCCTTCGTCAGCGGTTAAATTGAAGCCAACCGTATAGTTTTCTCCATTTATTTATGGCTTGATTTGCTTTGTTTGCTCTCGCGATTTTGAGTTTTGAATTATCAGTTTTGTGCTTTTCAGCCAAAAAAAGAATAATTCTAAAACAAAAACACTTGGAGCTTGATTTTGAAGATAAATTGGCCCAGTTACAACACATTCGTGCACTGACACAGTCGGTAAAGATTCAATGCACTCACAAAAGAACTCAACAAGCCTTATTTACAAGCGTCAAACATCGTAGGACAGAAACAGCGACACACAGTCGACAACTTTATTAAAGATCTGAACCATTACAGGTTAACATTTGTTTCGGTGCACTGGTAATTGCTATCAGTTGATTACAACTATGATAAGCCGAATGGTTAACACGAGATACATTAAATGCAGAACTTATTATATGTGTATCCAACATTGTTAATTAATAACATCAACTTTTAGCTGTTCTATATATATACCAGTTTCAGAAAGAAAGGGTTTTGAGGACTGATTATGTATAAATAATTTGTTTTTCATTTCAATCAAAGCAAGTTAGCACAGGAAGCAAAAGAGCAGTATATTAGATGCAAATATTTCATTGGCCCAGTAATTACGATTTTTAACAATATAGGTTCATACCTTTGTTGCATGATGTGCAAATGTACAAACCCAATGCATTATTTATTAGTTTCAAAGAAAGTTTTCTTTAAAGTTCTGGAAATTATGTTTTGCATGTTAACATGAAATGGAAATTATTCTATGGTACATTTTTGAAGTACTTTATATACTGCAATATGTCGAATCGCTTCCTCAAACACCAAACAATACATCAGTGCAATATCCCGGCATATCAAACGATACATCCGTGCGTTATACCGGCATGTCAAACGATACATCGGTGCGTTATCCCCTTATTTCAAGTCTGTCTAAAAGCCTGCCAATCAAAATGCTTATCATTTTTAATCTAGAGCATGCATGCATGCAGTTGTTTCAAAAGAAATTGCGGAATTAAACCGTGATTCAAACCGAAAGACGGCGACTATCGACACTACCAACTGCTACTACAACTATTCAATAAAGGTAGGGCACTCACAGATGTTATTTCATTACTATTTCTTCCGTGAAAGCTCTAAACTAGTTGAGGCAGCAAATTTACCTTCATTGCTTGGTTCATTTCGGCGCTGAGATATTTCTGTCATCAAGATGGAACATTTAACAGAAAAAAGGGGGACGTTAAGTTTTCTTAATAGTTTGTTCATGTGTTTATGATATCAGTTACTTTTTATTCTTTGTTCATTCGGTAATGTTCTTAAAACTGGAACAGAATCCATTAAAGCTACGTCTAAATACTATCACAACGAGAAGAGAAAGTAGAAATTTACATGATGACTCAAGTTGCGATTGAAAAACAACAATTTTTATCCAACTTTGCTCGTTTATTTCAATGGTATACTGAACTGTTATAAACCTTTAAAGAACTTATCAAATGGCCGAGTGGAAGCTCGATATACTTAACAATATCTTACACGGTATAGTAGCTGGTTTGATTTAAACATAGTTTGTTTTCAAAAACTTGGTTATATAAATATGAAAAGAAAGGGCTCTTCTCAATTTAAGCGATCAGAAATTTTTTTGAGCCACTGACGGGAATCGAACCCGCTCACGATGCTCCACCCGCTGAGTTACAATGACTAAGAAGCCTCGTCACAAGTTAGGTTCGCGTCCTTTTCCCCTTCTGCTAGCTCGAAATGCCATACCAATAGTCAGGTGCTATTTCATTCTAACCCTAAGTAATTCACAGAAGTTTGCAACTTTGTATATCATATACTATGTCTTTACGATATTAAATTACACGGTAGCTGGTTTGATATCACAAGTTAAGTTCGTGATATACGTCATGCATCAGCTCGCTCGATATGCCGAATAGTCACGAATGTGCTAATTCTGATTCTAATTCCTAAAATTATTCTTGTGGAAGCTTGCAGCTTTGTATACTATACGATATTTACTCGCATGGTAGCTGGTTTAAAATTACAGGTTAAGTTCGTGTCCTATTCCCGCTGGATCAACGTTGTGTATCTTCTCGCTCGATATGCCCAACAGTCACAAATGTGCTAGATTATTCTATTCCTAAAATTATTCTAAAATTATTCCTGTGGAAGTTTGCAACTTTGTGTAATATATACTATGTTTATACGATATTTTCTCAGACGGTAACTGGTCAAAACTCACAAATATGATTAATTTCCAGGTATAACTTCATAAGGAAGATGAAACAAGTTGTTCTGGTTGTCTCTCTCCTGGTGCTGAGTTTCAGCAGCGTGAAGGCGAGGCCGCAGATCCAACGGGATGCGCCAATAGAAACCTTACCTGAGAAGCCGCTCACCTCGATGAACGAGGGGATTTCCGAAGACGATGTCCTCTACCAAACAATGTTGCTCGACTCTCATGACGACCATTGGCCATTAGTTCAGTGATATCCCCCAAAAGATGCACAATAGTTAGAAAGCACAATTAGCTACATTTGCATGTCGTTCGCATGTTATCTAGTTTAAAACTATACTTTCAAAATGTAAAAGGCCACGAGCTCTTTATTTGACTAAAAGAATAAAGACTTTGTTGGATAGTTTTGCTTCTTGTTAGATCTGACGACAAAGGTGTAATAATCGAGGAGCATAGTATTTCGGAGAATCACTTGACTGCCATTATTAACAAGTGCCGATTTTTTTACAAATTACCGACTCACGATTCACTCCTTCCAATGTTCTTCGTTGGTTCTTTCCGCTGCGTTTCACCATAGTTGACAGTTCACGGGGCGTTGCTGGTTACAAATTATTTCGAGATTTTAGTTCCAGCCATTTTACCACCCGTACCATTCTATTCTTACGAACTAAATATGCCATTAAAAGGTTAATGCAAAAAAACCACCATCAAGTTCACAAAAAACAACTTGTCTTTTTTTTTCACGTTTTTTTTTTAGATTTCGTAAAAGAAGCCCTCAATTGTGTGGCACAGTTTGTGTTTTCAGGCTGCATGACCCGGAAAGAATTGGTAGTTATAAGTGGCTAGCTGAGCTTAGGACTTTATAAAAGATCATCATAACCGTAGTTATTGTCACTGTCACAGCCATTAACCCGGTCAGCCCAAGCAACTTTACGAACATCTAACTTCTCCTTACAAAACGCATACAAATTAAGTCACTTTCTCAGGAGAAAATGGAAATTGGTCAGACACGTGAAACCACTGAAGATGAAAAGCGAAATTCTCCCAAACTAATCACAGGAAAATCATGAGTCCTGGTTTGGAAATTTAACAATACAACAATTGTGGTGTCCAGTACTGAAAGAGACAGAAATCACCAAGTCATTGTAAAATGTCAGCCACACGCCATAAATGGTTGGAGAATTTAAACCAGCAGCCTCGAACGTTATCGATTGAGAGATTAATATCACTTTCTACCCACGTGGGAAAGAAGACTAATGGCTAGAACATGATACAACCTAACACGATGACCCAAATCAGGACTATCAGATCAAAAAGATTAGACGCCCAAAAAATGGAAATGACACGGCTTGGATGAATTTTACAATGTATTATAATACTTTTCTCAGTCAAATCGATATCTTGTTTGTCCCAAATTAAAAATCCTAATGCCGGCTCAGACTTCCTTAACAGCTAACCTAAGAGAGCGAGGCCAGACCCAAATCGTCAGGTACTCCCTCTGGTTAGTAATCATCCGTTCTGAGCATGCGCCGAAGTGTCAGCACCTTCGTCACGCTAACAGTTTACAGTACATATGGAAGTAGGGTGTGAACATAGTTAATATATACGGACTGGTTAGGAAACCATAGTTGTATGTCTTTGTTTGACTTTTTCTTTTGTTTCTGGTCTTGACCGTGCACAAAACGTGCACAAATAACAAAAGGTTTTGAAATGCAAATCAACAAGTAGCCATTCAAAACATTCTCACCAACACTTGAAACAAAGAATCTACACGGTCGCGGTTCGTTCAACTTAAAACAAAGCATCTTTGTGCATTATTTGTATTCCCCTTTTGAGGTTTGCCGGCTTTCCTAACCAGTCCCTATATTAACTTTGGTGTGAACGCAGATTTAAGTTGTGTTTCAGCTATCCGTGGCAACTTTCGCTGAGCCTTTCTTGAGATCTGGGGGTGCTAAGTTTCAATGACTTAGTTGCTGAGCTGTATTTTCTACGGCACACACTAGGCGTCCTCTGATCTAATTCAGTCGTTGTAACAAGGGGTTGACGGGTCTAGTTTCTACACCATTGTGGACGAATGCATATCTCGAGATGTATTTCTCTTTCTTATATACGTGACATCAAAGACCTATTCTGAGATGGCAAACAAAATGAATTCTGGTCTAGAGCATCAGTACAAACCTTTGTTGTTCATAGTGCCAAACATGATGTTGTTGAAATGAAGCAAGAACAAAATGCTTTTTATTTTGCTATCTCAGAAAAGATCTGTGAAATAATGAATAACAACGTCTTAGTAATACACAAGGTTGCCATGGACTTCTTTTTAAAACCCCGTAACTTTCTATAAAATTTCCAAACCAATTTAAAATCCAGTCTGCAAAAAAAGGACTACACCACTAAGAGAAAACACAAAATTCCGATCCTTCTTGCGCTGATCGTTCTCCGATTCAAGTATTGAGTTGATGTAAAAATCGATAAATCATATGAAATATATAGGCGTTCTATTCAAAGCGAATACAGTATTGCACATGCTGTTATGCTGTTCGTGGTAGCACCGCGACAACAGAAATGCAACTTGACAGAATGTTTTCTCTGCAACAAGAAACCACGGAAATTTCTCCAGGATTGCAAAATGCAAATTACCACAAATGCTCCACATTTAGCTTTGCACCGAAGTGCAAAATTGTTTGTACACCGCCACGCCCCAATGTATCCTTCCTTAGTTCCTTGGTAGCAACACGCGGGCTTTGTCAACTTCAATGCGACAACAATGTGCGATCGAGGGGTTCAAATATACATGAATTATGTTTCTATGGCCAAACCTCTTGTTTTATTGTAGAATACAACAAGTTAAGTTCTAGGTGCTTATCAGAAAGGCTAATTGTTCCGCACTTCCTTCAAACATCTTCGCGAACTGACTCGCGACGACGATTTTGTGTGCAGTTTCCCGAGCTTGGTTAGAGATACAGGCTGGCAGCAAACACGATGTCTCTCTTGATTTTCGTTATACCTAAAGAAAAGAAAGTAACATCTTATCAAGGGTTTCAAAACCGAAAGTATCTAGATCTACATAAAACGTTGCAGCACGGAGTAAACTACCGCTTTAAGTGCAACGGTTTTGTTAGGAAGGTGATGGATAACAAAACTATAAGTGACAAAAAGTGAGTTGTCTAGTTCAGGTGTAGTGCGTTTCCGCTCCCTTGCTCGCAAAATATAAATTGAGATTAACATGAATCACACAACAGTTCAGTTTACTTAAAAGAAATAAACGTACAACTAACGCCGTTCATCCACCCTGCCCACGAAAGGAAACATGTTAGAAACCGCGTCCGAAAGAAGTACTTCGCTCTGTTGTTGTTATCATCAGCCCCCCTCCCCTCCCCCACCCATCCCCCACCTCTGCTGCCCACACTAACCAACTGGCAAACACATAGGGGCGGCGGCAGCTCGTAGTAACTGGGAGGGGGAAAGGAAGGGGGGTTCAGGGAGTCCGTAAAAATGCTTCCCCGGGAAAGTTTTTAGCAAACCATTCTCGCTGAGCTGAAATGCGTTTCACGGTGTTGTGGGAATAATCGATATGTCACGTTTTATAACTTCCGGCAAGGATTGCTAGTTGTTTTGTTTTTGTTAACAAAAAAAATAAAAAAAACGGTACCTAAAGTGAGAATTGGAGAATAACAACTAATTACGTTTTATAATGGAGTTTGTTTGAAGCGTCCGTACAGGGTGCAGATTTGTTTGAGATGTAACGCCGGGGAGTTCGAGCAGCAAAAGATGGAACAGTTTAAGAAACAGAATAAAAGAGACCTACCATCTGCAAATTTGTTTTCCAGTTCAGTATTGCCGATGGCCTTGGCGGCTTGGCACATCTGGCGTAACAATTCCTCCAGCCGTCTCATGCAACGAATAATGCTACCTAAAAATACCACATCTTATTATATACCTAGACTTTCACTCAACAAGACGAGCACTGTGATTGGCTGATTCTTGGTCACGTGCCCGCGCGCCGAACTTTGCTTGTTTGTTTGTATAACAAAGCACTTGATGTATAGTACCTCGGGAAACAAGTTAGTTTTGTTTTCCCTTGAGTCCCGATATTTTCCTCAACTTAATTTCGGGAAACATCGAGACAATCGGTAAAACAAAACTAACTTGTTTTTTTGTTTAACTATTCATTTACAAAAATATATATGCATTTTTACATAGAAAATTGCTTCAGCTAGTGGTTATAGCCAGAAGAAATAACCAATGTGTCAAACGTGCCACATTTTGCCTCTGAAGCAACAGTAACTTGCTACCTAAAGGGTAGCATTAAAAGTGGTCATGATCGGAAAGAAGTACAGGAAAGTAAAGTAAAAGGTTGTTGGTGGTGGATATTTACCTTCGAATACGTCTGTCATTTTACATATCTGAGCGAACGAAGCACCATTACTCCAGGAAAAGACAACGTCCATGATATTGGGTCGGAACTTTTCTACATACTCCTCAACATCAAGTTCAAGTTTGGCTTCTTGGGACACTTTGGCGATACGACGGGCCGATTCCTTGACGATAAAAAAAGAATTGAAGGTTTTCGAATTCCAAGGAATACTAATACCACGTGAGTGGTGACCATTTATTTGATCTTACGTTCTATTTTAACCGTATACATACTTCAAACATATCGAAAACTCTTATTACTACTATCAACGTTATCGCTGCTTATTGGTATTACTATCAGAATTATCATCATTACAGTATTTTCTATCTTTATTATTACTGTTTCAAAAATGTCAGCCACCATTGTCATTGTTATTCTAAGACGCATCGTCACTCTCTTTGAAGGATTTATCTAACCAAATCTCATGATTGTATTTGAGGTTGTATCAATAGTATTTAATTTCAAGTCTATGCTTTATAACCGTAAAGAGAGAAAAGATGAGGAAGATAAAACAGGCAATTGATTATAAAAGCAACATACTTGCATTTGCCGTAGTGGGCCTGCCAGTTCCTCGGACAACTTCGGTGTTTCATCTGACTGTAAGTAAGAGGAGAGACAAACAGCTTAACACTCGACCCAAACAAGAAAGACGTCAACCTAAGTTCAACGAACTCACGCTTTTTTCCACACTCTCAGTATCTGCAAGGTCTCAGTGATTGACTAACCACTTAACCTTCAAAGCTCCTTTCTCGAACCTACTGGCTCATTAGGCCAGCGCTTATCTCCGGTTTCCATAGTGTTAAGTGGACGAGGGTCTTTGACTCCCCCTGGACAGGACACGAATCTATCGCGGCTTAGCCCCAAGTAGAACTGGTACTCATTTATACAGCTGAGTAGACTGGAACAAAGTCGGGTAAAGTGTCTCGTTCAAGGATACAACAAAGTGGTCTGACCAGGGCTCAAACTCGCGGCCCCAAGATTATGAGTCGAACACGCTAACTGCTCAGACACTGCTTCGACACTTTTAAACCTTTGAAGCTATACTTTATTGTGTGACACTACATTACAAACACACTTGTAAGAGAGTTACCCTTTCTTCAAACACAAAACAACTGAGCAATGAGACACACTGCTGGATGGTGAGTTCGTTGAACACGCCATTGAATATCATCTCTGTTAGCAACAGCTCATCGCCACTAGAAAAGAAAAAAGAACTCTAAGTAAGCAAAAAGTGAAAAATGTCAACTCTTTTTTAACGTTATAGTTACGCTTGCATATATCAAGGTAAGTATATAGTATAACTTGCACTACTTAAAGTGAAAAGATGACATCGCTAAAAATTCCGAAAACGTAGTGACTAAACGTACATCACATCATAGTTAGTAGATAGTGTTAGTGTTTGTAAGTCGCCTTTTTCTCTTGTCTAATTTTGGCCGTGCACAAAGTATATAACTCAGTTATAATATAAGGTTTTAAAAAGGAAATCAACGTGGCTCACTTGGCCGGCGCTTATCTCCGGTTTCTGCAGTGTTAAGTGGACGAGTCTTTGATATGTCTTATTAGCCCCCAACAGAAGTGGTACTCGTTTATACAGCTGAGTCGACTTGAAAAAAGTCAGGTAAAGTGTCTTGGTCAAGGACAATGACACAGTGGTCTGACCGGGGCCTGAACACGCTAACCGCTGAATCGAAGAATGCACAAAGTCATTATTTTTCTTGTGCAACCTTTGTGTCTCTTTTTTGAGGTTGGCCGGTTTCCAGCTCAGCAAGTTGAACCAGCTAAAATATTAACTCACGATGTCATTTTAGGGGAAACTTGTCCTTTAGGAAAACGAAAAATGATTTGTTCGAGAATAAGAAATAAATTGCTTTTTATGAGCGAAATCTGAAATACTTACCTACTGATTTCACAAGCAACACGGCCTTTGAGCTCGATCACATCAGATGAGGTGGCATACCCTAATCTGTATGGCGTAGAAAATGGCAACAACTAGATCATTTCAAACAGGAAACTAAGTCTCGTTCTGAAAGTTTGTCCATTGATAAAAGGGAAGTGTTCCAACAGAATATGTAGACGAACTTTCACTTTTTGATTCGTCTCTAGGGGGCTTAAGCAACGAAGACGACAAAGCCGACTACGACGGCAGTGAACAATAGTTAATACAATAGATGTACGTTGGAATGCACCGTTCTGGTCACCTGCACGTCGTCGACTTGAAAGTTACAACCTGAAAAGCTCAGTTTTGAAGTTATAACGACTGCGAGAACGACCTTAATAAAACGTTGTCAATCTCCATTCTTCTTTAAGAAGAACACTTTCTTCTCTTTCTGTTCACATAGCGTAACTGGAACATGAGAGAAATCAAACCATAGTTAATCTACGGACTGGCTATGAAACCATTGTTGTAGGTCTTTGTTCGTCTTTTTCGTTTGTTTTTGAGACTCAAACCAACAAGTAGCCAGTAAAAACATTCTCACTAACACCTAAAACAAAGAATGTGCACCCTCACGGTTCGTTCAACCTACAACAAAGCAACTTTGTGCATTCATTATATTTCCCTTTTGAAGTTTGCAGGCTTTCATAACCAGTCCGTATATTAACTATATCAAACTAACTATACGCGATCGAAAAGCACAAGCAAGAAGTGCGTTTTTTACAAGCCGTCGTCGTCGATATGGTCGTCCTTGTTGCTAGAGTTCCAAATATCTCTTTACACGCTTACACTAATGTATAAGATTTTTTAAGTGCTACTGAAGCCATGTTGTCATTGGTTCTTTTATAGCTCTGACGGCTTTTTAAACACTTCTACTCGACTGTAAATGGTGAAAAGTGCTTCTTACCTGACATTTTTAAGTCCGCGAAATACCTTATTATAGGAAATTCACAATGCACTTTGACAACGCGACGAAAATCAACGTTTCACTTAATTAACGCGAGTTTTACAAAAATTAGGTTTACATGCATTAAATTAACGCGAATTTTTACGACAATCTTTATTTACTTCGATTTCTTCAAACTTGCGATTTACATCTCTGCACTTACAAATCTCAACATACATATGTCCCAAGGAAAAAAAGGAAGCGTTTACAGTTGTTAACTTTTAGGATTGCTCAAATGGATCTAGTGGGGAAACTCTGCCTTGTATTCTGGATTGTTTTAATGTCTCAGTGATCCCCGCGGCTTTCCACCCGTTCGGAAAAACTTTCTTTCCTTTTTCGCCTAGTAGGAACTCAGAGACAAAGGAATATCAAGATCTGTCAAAAGACATTTTGTAGTTAATTTTGCCAAGCGAAGATATCTTGTCCGATAGTGACTCTGAGGAGCCTGTAGAGAATCGTGAGATTTTGATTTTTCTATAATTAAAAAAGATGTTTTAAATTGACAATGTTGTTAAAAAAACGTGCATAAAATTTACATCAATATTTATTACGATACATTTAATAAACGGGATTTGTCCAAAATCGCGTTAATAAAGTGCATTGTTAATTTCCTATAATAAGGTAAGCTTTCAAAAAGTGCATTCAGTGCAAATAAAATACAAAACACACGACGGCGATCAATGACGTCATATCGTTTAAAAGGACTCCAAGCTGCTCTATAATAGGTTTACAGCAAACTAGTGAGTTTTTTGTTCAAACGCTGGGACACCAATTATACAAGCTTCGCATTTGAATTGGGCATTCATGTGAATTTGACCGGAAATGTGAGACTGATCTTCCACCTTTCAAATAATCATGCTACATCACACACGTGTAGTGAGTTAAAAAGTTTCAACAGCTTTGACGCTAAAATAGGTGTTTTGTCTTGAAAATTCTCCGCTAAATTTGTTTCAAAAACCGGCAAGAAGTGGCTAAGCGGAAATTATGAGTCAAATTTTAATCTCAGATATTTTAAACTAGTTAGAATATTTCGCTTCAGTAGCACTTTTAAAATATTAATTTCAGTCAGGCGAAGAAAAAGACAAAAAGAAACTAAGAAATCTCTAGATAAACTAAGAGCTCTGACAAACTGATGCGCGTAAACTGTTAGGTTTAGGGAGATGTGTATGGTTATGCCTGGAGAAATATGGATTTTTTTGTAGATTTTTTTCTGGATTTTTTGTAGTTTTTCATCAAGCTCTTGTGACTTAGTTTTTTTTGTTTGTGACAATAAGACATTTAGGGCTTTCTGTCCAAAACTACTGACCCGAAGCAAAACATGCTCAAAAACATTTTTTTTATGAATTATGAGAAGCCTAAGCCTAATTGTGTCACTTACCTTCTCAAAACTCTTTTCCGACACTTCAGTTCATCTAGTTGTAAAATGGTTTTTGCTTTCTTTAACTCCTTCTTAGCGGCTTTGATCTCAGAGCTTATCTGAGGGAATAAGAGAAAAAAGAAGGCATTGAAAACCATGCCGTTTGCACGCTAAGGTTTGGGTTGAGCTAGTGTACTTGTTCTAATTTTGAATTTATTGCAACATCATCATCATCATCATCGTCATCGTCATCCTCATCATCATAATCATCATCGTCATCACCATTATAAGGCAGTAAAAACGTATGAGTGCCGTATCGATCCCTATCCAGCCAGCCTTGGGCGTCGAACGTAACCCAGAAAGCCCTAAGGCTAACAACTCTGTACATAACTAATACCTAATATATAATAAGTAAGTATTATTATTATTGTTATTATTATTACTTTTAATTTTATTATTATTATTATTATTATTATTATCATTATAGATTGGCTAAGCTGGGCTAGCTAGCCTAACAGTCAGGAGAGTTTTATTATTGCATTTTATTGAACTGTTATATTATTATTCTTATTCTTATTATTATATTATCATATCGTTATTATTATTATTACTATTGCTTTATGTCTACCCTAATCATCGTTAAGTTAACTATTGCTTTGTAGTTTCCTAAACTAATAACATACCAACGCTTTCTTCTCACAAAGTCCGTACAGCTCTACCAAGCGCGGATCCTTGTGCAGCGCATGCGTGTACATACGGTGCTCCAGTGCTTCTATTTTCTGTAGAACAAAGAAGTACAACGGGATTTTAAGAGATTTTGTTTCTGTTTTGTTTTTGAGGTTTTGTTGGCTCAAAAACTTCACAATAACAGACGCTAATATTGAGGTCTCCTTCGATGTCTGCCACCCGATACCTACTGGTCCATGTCCGAGAAAATGTGAAGCTCTTGCCATTTCTCAGTTGTCTTAAGACCCTGAGTGAAGGCCAACCAGTAATCGAACCCTGGCTTCGGACATGACAAAAAAGTCCCTTTACCAACTGGCCTAACAAGGTGGCGGTTGGAAGGAACTGCAAATGGAAGGGGTAAATTCATTTAGTTTCCTCGGGATCGTTTAAAACAGCCAAAAAGATTGCTAATGTCAATACCAAACTTTCTCTTGTCACCACCTGATTTCACAGAAACAATGTTCTAAATTTTGTACCAGTGGCGGAAAACACACAAAGTAAACATTCGTTTTACTTGAGCACATTGACTGGGAGATTGAGACAGTATTCACCATTTCAACACATTAAAAAAACCAGAGTTTTAAAGAAATAGAAAAAAATTGAAATGTCGTAACCAAAAATTGAAGACTTTTTGTTTTGGAACCACTCTGAATGACATTTAACCATTACGCTGTCTGATAGAACCAATTAGTTTAAAATGTCAAGGATGACAAGAAAAAGTATTCTGAGGAAAGTTTAACACAGTCTGCCAGAAAAAAGTAAAACTGCTCTTCGTAGTAACTTGTCGGTGGCGTAAAAGCCGAGTTATATAAAGTGTAACTCGTAATCCTAGTGTCGTGAGTTCGAGCTCCGTTCAGACCACTGTGTTGTGTCATTGACCAAGGCACTTTACCCGGCAACGAAAGTGGATCCGTAGGCTTCACCAACGTACAACTGTTAATCGTGGATCTCTTTTGACGATGAAGTCAATGAATACTGCTTCACAACCCTTCAATGCAAATGTGTTATCTTATATACAAAAGGGAACAACAAACTATATATACAAACCCTAACTAGTTTCTTTAGGCCATCATCTTTGATGTTCATGTCCTCAATTGGTTCTAAAAGTGGAACGCCATCTGGAAATCGTTTCTTTACCTCCTGGAACAAAAAAAACCATCCGGTTTTTTGTACTTCCTCGTGAATTCTGTCTACAATTCTGAGCCTAGTTGTTTAAAACGCGATTAGCACTAACCCAGGGTTTAATTCTTAACTTCCTTTCTTGTTTCCGACATTACACCGACTGACTTGAACTATGTTCCCGTAGAAACCTAAGCAGTACGAAACACTTTTCCTTAGAGAATTATGCTTGAATTTTGGCTTAACCCTGGATTAAGGTCAACCAGCCTTTGAACGACCAAACCCAGAATGACTCTTTCTGGTTCTGATTTTGTTTGAGTAATTTTGCCTTAAGTAGTCTGGGAGAACAGACTCGAGGTCCTCTTCTAGGTGTGTCACCTCGGACCTACAGTTTAATGTGGTTATCCGAGGAGACGCTATGGTTGTTAGACTAAAGGCAGCACTTTAGGGTTACATATCTCAGAAAGCACCAAAGGGAGATGTAAAAGATACATAAAGGAAAGCACCACACTTGATGGAACTTTTTTCTTCAAATTCTGTCTCACTGCCAAGAAAGAGGGGGATTGGGGATTAGGGTCAAGCTTACCTGTATTGACTTTCCTACGCTTTCCCGACTGTCACGTGATCGTAAATCTTTTGGAATGTATAACCGAACGCTGCTGATGGCCGTCACAAGATGAAGGAGGACTGGGACAACCTGAGCGACAAACAGGTAACTTTTCAGTCAAGATAATGCACTGTCTAAGAGCAACTCAAAAATGACAGAGGGCCAGTAAAAGTAGCTAGTGCCACATAATCTAAGACCCAGGGCCCGGTTCCACAAATCCTAACTAACTAAACCCTGGGTGAAGACAAAATTCAAACAAGAATTTCTTAACAAGTAAAACTTTGTTATGCTTACAGCAGAATGCTGATCTGGGCCCAGTTGATCAAAAGACGATTAGCCCTAATCTAGGGTTAATAACTATGAAAACCAATAGGTTTTGTTAAGAGTTTACCCTGGTTTAAAGTTAATTGGCAGATTTAGCAATAAAACAAACATGTAAACCAAAAAAATTCAGCCCAAAGCAAGAACCAGAAGGGAGGATACAGGCATAACAAAATTAACCCTGGGTTAGCACTAATTAGGTTTTGATGAACTGTGGACCCAGAAGATTAGTATAGTAAGTGGCTATCATTACATGTCGTTGGTTTTATTGATTTTTCCTAGTTATTTCTTACCATTAATCTTGAAATATATTTTGTATTGATGGTATTCGCAGAGAAAATACTTGTGAATAAAAGAATAACGGTGTTTTAACACTACAATAGGTACAACCTCGCAGACCAGTAAGCCCTTCTCCTGTTAAAAACGGTTTCAACGAAAAAAATTTAGTCAAACTTTAAACTCACTGTTTGAAAATATACAAAGCGGCCATTCCTTTTCTTTTCTTTTCGAGTAGATTCTGAAAATGTTTGTACTTTTGTTGGGATTTTAAATTTTGATTTCTTGAAAAAAATCAACAGGATGATGAGGGTTAACAATACTACGACTGTCTTCACCTGCATTCCCCCCTTCTCATTGTCTTGACGAGGTTGTGGAATTTCACCATCAGCAGCTTTGAGTGTTTTACTTGAGCAACTTAGCAGCACTTCAAGCACATAAAGGGTCTCTCCAGCCACAGCACCGCTCTGGACCATGTTTGAATGGTAAAAAAGCAAATTTATGAACGATACTTTCATCCGAATTTTAAACTGAACAAAATTGCGAAGACACGTCACAAAAAAGTACACAATTATCAAAGACACTATTTGTATTGTGGTTACCTTTTGATTTGCTTTCTTCTGAAAGTTCAAAACACATCCCCAACCAAAATCCATGTCATTGTGTTTAACCTTTACGCAAGAAAAACAAACATACTTAACGTTCTCTGCATGACACCGCACCAAACAAAATCCGTTTTATTGGCTTTAACTTTCAGAATGAACAACAGGCGTAGTTAATATTCTCATAATACGTATAGATTCGAGTTGAGCCCTTACAACTAGAACGGGTATACTTCAAGTTTGGATCGCACCAAGGTCAGAGATCTTTTCTCTTTCCTTTGTGTTGGTTTATGTTCTTTGTTGATGCTGTAGATAACCAAAACTTGGATTACACCCCGTTTCAATGTGTTCACATATATGCCACTGAAGAACAACACTCAAGGGTTAGTATTCTCAGTGTGACACAGCCCCGACCAAAGTCCATTACAATTCCAACGCGCCTTTAAACATTGGAAGAAATTTGCTGCAAAATGTATATTTACCTTGACAAGTCGCCCTGGCTGCATGTAGGGAAGGCAGTATTTAGGTTGGTGTATAAAAGCCTGAAGAATAAATTATTTTTTGCATTTAAGTATAAATTGACTGGTAAAGGTGATTTAATAACACAAAGCCCTCAGGGAAATAGTTATAACAGAAAAAGTAGTATCAGTAGCAGTAGCAGCAGCAGCAGCGGTAGCTAACAACAACAGCAGCAGTAGCAGCAGCAGCAATAGCAGTAGCAGTAGCAGCGGCAGTAGTAGTAGTAGTAGTAGTAGTAGTAGTAGAAGTAGTAGTTGTAGTAGTAGTAGTAGTAGTGAAGTGAAGTGAAGTGCTTGCTTTATTGACATGATGTAAATTGTTACATATTGTCAA
>JAOBAT010094049.1:0-17043 GCA_026413305.1 Hydrozoanthus tunicans | reverse complement strand
CGTCTGCATATTTAAACAGGGCTGGTTGGTTATCCAAACTGATTTCCAAATCATTAATAAAAATGTTAAATAAGTACAGGCCACTTACACTACCCTGTGTAGTTCCTCTGTTAACACCTTTCCACTGTGCACAATTGCAGCCAGCAATGAAAATTTCTCCCCTCTCAGCTCTAATTGAAGTTGGATATAATGTAAACTCTGAGTTTTAAGTTTAAGATATTTTACAGAACTTTACAGACTCGATAGGTTTAGTTAAGCTTGTTATTAAAACTGTTGTTTAGCGAAAGCAGACATTCAAATAGGTTTACAGCGAACTTTGTCGATTTTTTTTTTTGCGCTGTCTGGCACTGTCTTTGAGACCAGGCATTTAAAAAAATTTTCTTTGTTAGACTTAGTGAAACGATTAATTTTCTTGTCTATCAGTTTAAACTTGTTCAAAATTTGAAAAATAATAGTTATTGTTTTGACTAGAAATGGCTGACAAAATTGCAGGGCACAGGGTTAGTACCGGCCCTGGAAACCCCTGGAAAAGCCCTGGAAATTTTTCATTAAGCCCTGGAAAATTTCATAGAATCTTCTTGAAAAAACTAGATTTCCCAATTGGGCATTGTTTTTTGTTCAATTAACAACTAAAATTTTTGGATGTTGTTGTTGTATTAAGTCCAATAAAAACAAACTTTCATGACATTAATTACTAAAACGTTGTTTAACCAGTGATTTTGAACGTTAATATTTTCATTCTGGGTTCAAAGAGTCCTGGAAAAGCCCTGGAAAAAATATAAATGTAGCCCTGGAAAACCCCGGGTTTTTTAAGTTTTGACTTGGTGTACGAACCCTGAGGGCAGTTATCAAATTGGAAGGGGTATATTCGCTGATAACCTACTTTGGATTTTGTAACACATGATGCATTTTATCCAATGAGATTGCTTGAAAATTATTGGGTGGGTTGTAATATTTGAAGGTTGAATGCTTAGTAAGTTCAGGAGCAATTCTCTATACAAAGGAATTGATTATTATTCCAGTTAAGTAAAAATATTTATAGGTGCAGCAGTTTTGAACTGACCAACCAAAAGGAATAAAAATTATTATGTTACTCTATCAACTTCACTGCACTTAAAATTTAATCCTAAATAATGAATAAAAAAAACACTCAGCTATACTCATCTGTAAGTTTCTTCATGTTCAATCATTTCAGGCAGGTAGATTTTACGCAGATTTGGTAAGTAGGAACCAAAGACAGCTACTTGTGGACCAAAAAATGCGTTTAATTTAATCAGTTTTTAAAGTCATCTTAATGACTCAAAACTGGAACATTCATTAGACAACACATGTTTGGTACTTGAGGCACTTCAGCTGTTGTTTGACTGTATCAGCCCAAACAGTAAATAACAATATCTAACTTCTCCTTACTTAACTCAAAACAAAATAATTCATCCTGTAATGAGAAAATAGATATTGATTAAACACAGAACACTACCGAAGATAGTTAATGGTAGAGTGAATCTTGGATATATAGTTGAAGAAGAAATTTTTGAGTCACTGGTCAAGTTCTTGTCTATTCCCATTTGGCTCTCCATGTGAGTCTCTGTAGCTCAGTGGTAGAGCATCTGACCGGTAATCAGAGGGTTGCTGGTTCAATTCCCGTCATCGACTCAGATTTTTTTCAGTCTGAGCTTTCAACTTGTGAATCAAAAACTTCTTCTTCAACTACCGAAGATAAAAAGTGAAATTCTTCTAAACTTGCTTGATGTAACTAAAAGCTAAATCCTAAGTTGCTCAATTAGGCCGGTGCTTATTCCCAGGTATGGTATTGTTAAACGAATAAGAATCTTTGACTCTCCCTGAATGCATCACAGGTTCGCCCCCAGCAGAAGCTGGTTCTCATTTATACAGATGAGTCAACTCGATCAAGTCTGGCAAAACGTGTGTCTTGCTCAAGGACACGACACAGTCATCCAATTGGGACTTGAACTTGTGACCCTAGGGTTATGAGTCAAACAAGCTATCTGCTCAGACATTGTCCCACAGATGGATTGATTTAACACAACTTGGTTAAACATTTGATTGCCTTATCAATCAAATGTGTGACTGATCAACCTTTTGTTGACTCCAGTATCGCCAGAATGAGGCATTCATTCCGATTTATCATCGTCAGTCTTTCATATATCCAGTCCCTCATTGACGGCAATCATTTTAAACTCATCGTTGTTTGTCAGAGCCCTTGAAAAAAGTTCTTTCAGTATTAATTGATTCTAAAGAATTCCACAGTCAACCTCCATTAAGTGGCCACTTTTCACTTGAAGTCCTGAGTACCTGTCTGCTTACTAGAGGTTGGACTGTAATCCAAGTACACTAATAGATGAGCTGTTCCATTATCAATAATTTGTCTTATTTTGCAGAGATGGAAGAAGCGATACTTTAAGCTCAAAGAAGGAAAAAAGTTATTTTATGCTAAACATAGCAATGTAAGTTTATAGAGTAATCAGTAATAATCTGTGTTATACATATGAAGTCATGGCAGTTAATATTCCTAGGACATTTACCAAATCCTCAGGGGGGTAGCCAGGGGAAGGTTCTAGGGGTTCCCCTTGCACCCAGGGGAGGGTTCTAGGGGTTCTTGAACCCCTCTCCCTCTCCTATTTTTAACAGATCTTTGGGCATTACTGGACAAATGGCTATAAAGTATATATGTTTTGCAGCTCTTTACTTAAAAATAGCTATCCTGTAAACTTGACTTTAATAAAGATGAAAGGACTTCAAAAGCTTGTACTTTTAAGTAAAAAAAAGGCTCTATGCAAAGGCAGGGCACGAATTATGGAACAACAACTGAGATTCGATCATGTTAACACTACAATATTGTTTCAAGAAAGCGACTTACCCTCTTATTTGTCTGTATCTCTGATTGATGTCATCTTTCTTTTTTTATCTACAGGATTCTATATTTAATGAGATCGATTTACAGGATTTAAGTGTTGCTGAGTCAAGCATTAAAAATGTTAATAACAGTTTTACCGTAAGTGAAAATCTTCTTTAAGAATTTATATAATAATAACAATTATAATAATACTAATAACAATAATAGTAATAATAATAATAATAATAATAATATTTTAATAACAAAGTTCATTTTAGGAGCACTTTTAAAAACACTGTCTCAGTGCTCTTACAAAGTTAAATTTCAACAAAAAAAGAATCAAATTGATTTACTAACTATTATAATGTACATTATTTTTATTTTACAAGATTTAATCTTAATTTTGAAATAAAATAATTTTTTACTGACTCTTATTGGCAGACTGTTCAGTAGGTTTTTTACCGACACTCTTTTTTCCAATAAAAAAAAACAGCCTGATTTGAACAACTGAAAATGTTTGATGTTTGTAAATTTGTCATTACCTGCAGGTCATTACTCCTTTTCGCTCACTTAATCTGTGTGCAGAGAACCGCAAGGAAATGGAAGAGTGGATAGGCAGTTTAAAGTCTATAGATTCTAGGCAAACCTCAGTAAGTTGTATTGGTTGGTAAACTAGAGAATATATTAGAGTATATATATTATTGACTGGTTTAAGTGTCAAGGTTTGTTATTATGGTTTTGACTTCATGGTCAGTTTAACCTTGCATGTGTACAGTGTTTTCAAAATAAGCTGTGGGTCATCGCATCCTACGGCAACTCTGCAATTTGCTATGCCTACTTTTTTGTCTTTACAAATATTTGTTTGAAAAAGAAAAACTCTAAGGCTGAGTGAATAATAAAAAGTTTGTTGCAACGCCTACTTCTGTTTTTCCAACGCCTACTTTCACATTTAGGGAAAACACTGGTGTACTACTGTACGTATTTGACAGCCAGTGGAAAAATATTTTGACAGCTGGAGCAGAACCTCCACCACAAATCTTGCAGTTTGCTTTATTGTATGTGATTGAGGGAATATTCTGAGGAAATAGAGTTTTCCAAATGAGCCTTTGTGGTTCTAGTTCATCCTAGGTTTGTGCTAAATATTCTACTGGTTATAGAATTATACCATATGTTGCAAATGATGTAACTATATATCAGTGAGGTCTAACTGTGGGCCAGAACCCAATGCCGAATTGCAAAGTATTGCTATGTGTTATTGGGACTTGAGGGAATAGAATTAATTACTCATGACAAGGGATCATGCGAAAGTGATTAAATTATGCACAAATTTTGTTGAATGCTAATTTAATAACATTCAAATGTTAACAAACCATGGCAGCAATTTCAATATTCTCTTAATTGTCTACATTATATCAAAATTTGTCTGTCTAGCTTCACTTTTGATTTAAAAAATAATAGAATATGTTTCTCAAAATGAGGCTAACTGGGCAAGCGTGAATGTAGACAGAAGAATATTAAAATGACTGCCATTTATGAAAAAAGTTGATTTCCTATTGTTAAAGAAAAGTTGGTGACTTGTTTTCTAGCAATCTGAGTTAATGGACGTGGTTTCTGGATCCCACAATTGGTATAGTTGTTCACATGGTGGGCGCCCTACATTCTGTAACGTGTGCAGAGACTT
Organism: Hydrozoanthus tunicans; assembly: GCA_026413305.1. NCBI lineage: Eukaryota > Metazoa > Cnidaria > Anthozoa > Zoantharia > Hydrozoanthidae > Hydrozoanthus > Hydrozoanthus tunicans. The sequence goes on along the minus strand of JAOBAT010094049.1, from coordinate 12,508 downwards.
ACTGTCAGGAGTTACATCAAAAGGATTATCATGTGAAGGTAAGGTTGCAAGAAATTAATAGCTGATATGAAGAGCGAAAGTCATCCTATATCCTTCTTAATACCTCAAACCACGAAAAGTTCAATCCCTTACAAACTAAGAACTATTGGCAATGAGAAAGTCATCACTGATACTAAAAGAACAAAATGATCACAAGATTTTTTTACATTTAGATTTTTATTGTAAATAGCTAGAATTCATTAGTAGTAGTATTAGTCTTATACTTGAAAATTACACTGTTCATTCAGTTTTTATAACTGCCAGAAGTGTTTGATAAACTACTATTATTATTATTACTATTATTAGCCTAGTTGGAAAAGCACCAATTGCCCGGGTTTGATTCCTGGTGCTGGACCTTCACTCAGGGTCTAAGAAAACTGAGGAGAAGGTGCTGCCTTTGCTCTAACATCTGCAAACAGACCTTTGGTCTTCCAGGATAAGGTCGATAAACTGTTGACCCAGTCCCTCAATCTCCAATCGGAGAAATGAACCCTCAATACTTTTATAAAGAGTAGGATCATCCAAGTGTCATGCTCTGTCAACTTCTGAGTCAGCTGTAGGTCGATGTAAGAGCATTGATCATGAGGCTGTGTAAAATTCTTCAAAAATGTTTCAATATTATTATTATTATTATTATTATTATTGCTATTGTTAAAATTATTATTTAAAGGACCTATTTTCAGTCCCTTCTGGGTTGATCACTTACAGTCTATTGTTGCAGTATGTAAATTTAAGGTGCACAAGAGATGCGCTGTGCGGGCCCCGAGCAAGTGCAAGTGGACAACCTTCCAGTCAGTCAAGAAATGTTGTTATAATGCTAACTTGGATGAATCAGACCCAGTAAGACAGTGAATACCTATATTGTTACTATCATTATTATTATTGTTATTATTATTGTTATAACTATTGTTTAAACTGTAATGATCTCATTGCTATTTCAGTCATCTTGTTAAGTAGTCTTGTATAGTTATTGTGTTTGGCGTTAGGAGAATGCAACCCTAATCTTGGGCTGCCTGTGGTGTTTATATGCTTGAAGATTCTTGATTTTTTGGGGGGTTTGTACAAAATCTGCGCCATTTTGAATAAATAATCAATTTTGCCATTAAACAAGATAAATAAGATTTTTACTGGACAAACAAGATTCTCAACCGTCGTGGTGTTGAAGTTTGATGCATGCATTGGAGTCATGACAGTAGAGCTAATTTTTGCTCTTGTGATTGATTTCGATCACAAAGCAAATCAAAAATAGAATTTGAAATGTGTCAGTATTTCAACACATTATGTTGAATGCACTTTTTAATCTGAGATTTCTACTAGTCTACATGTATGTATTACATAATAAAATAATGTTTTTTCTTTTGTGTATGTATTTTATAGTGAATGTAGTTTCTGGCTTCACAAGCAGTTTATGTTTTCTTGCTACAGTTCTGTTTCAAATGACCAAGAGATGGCCGTGCTCATCAGGCAATTTTCACTCAAATCTTAGATTAGTTAATTGTCCTCAATTTACAGATGGCAATGCCCCATCAGTGGTTGGAGGGTAACTTGCCTCCTGGGGTGAAGTGTTCTGTGTGCAATATTCCATGTGGTAGCAAACGGCGCTTGCAAGACTGGAATTGTTTATGGTGTAACTGTGCAGTAAGTAAACTTAAAAGTTCTGATTTGTTTTTTGCTTCACCTCAATTTACCTCGAAGTTCTTCCCAATGGGTCAGTGTTCTTAGCCATTTAAGACAAATGACAGGGTGCCCTGCCATACTTGCACCCTGACTGGGCAGTCACAAAGCAAGCATTATGCATTCACGACAATAAGTAATAAAACTGCTGACTGATCGTTAATTTATTTTTGGCTCAGAATTAAATTGCTTCAAACAATCGAAACATATAGATTTGCAACATCAAACAATCTTTTTAACTACAGTTTTCATTATAATGATAAGGCTGAGGCAGCTCAGAAAATGACGGGACACTGTGGAAAATGACAGAGAGTGCTGTGCCCTTTCATTTTGGCCTAGCTATCTAGAACACTGTGGGTTCATGTAATTATTGTAGTTACAAGTGAATAGTATACTTATTTAACTAATTAATATCATTGTTCCTTAAATCTAGAAATAGTATCTGCAATGCAGGTAATTGCATGGGGCGAGTAAAATTTAGGATTGTTTTCATGAGGGTTTTCAATTTTTTTCCGAAAAAGAAAATTATCTTTTTTGGCATTTTTAAAAAAAACTTGTCCATGTCTGAACAAACACCTTTTTTTGAATTAATCATTGACACAAGAATTCAAGGAAAAAATAAAAATCAATAATTGTCATCTGACAGCTGGCCTGGGAGAGCCATGTTAAGGAAAACTGTGCCCTTGGTCTATGTACGGATCTTTTTCAAGACCTCTAGTGCAGTTTTACTTAATTAATGCACACACCAAGCTGGCAAATATCACAATATTTTATTATATAGTCTGCCATTTTCTGTTAAATGATAAAGCTTTTTCCGGCATTTTCATCAATTGGTCAAATCTGAGGCGTAAGCACTTCGTTGCTTTTGCATTTTTCCATAATTTTAAAAATTTCTGTAAGCTCTTGAAGCACATATACAACTTCACTCACTTCCATTTTTTTGCTTTTTCACATCTTTTGTAATATTTTCAAAACTTATCAGTAAAGACCAACATGATAAAACCTCATTGATAGTTTTCCAGATTTATTTGGGGATTTGTTTTAACTCATCATTTTGTGTTTTCCTAGTCCTTTGGACTAAAAATAAAACAACTCATTGAAATAGATCCCTGTTAAATGATTGTGTATGAGTCCGGAAATCATCCTGACAATAAGATCTTAATGAAAACAGCTTACTGTAGCAAAGGCAGATCAAGATATTTACAATCTGTTTACTAGGTGTGTTCTTTTCTTTTAAGGTTCATAGTTCATGTAAAGAGTCAATGCCTAGTAGATGCTCTTTAGGTGAAAATGCGTATTCAATTCTTCCCCCCCTGGCTGTTAAAGCTCCAGAAGGCCAAAGCTCTTTCGACACTGGGGCATACAAACTGGTAAGGGTTACAATTGTATTATTGCATATTATTATGCAGTTGAATTATGGTTCAAGGCTAGCAATTTTGATTTCTTTTTACATCTACTTTAGATAGAATTTTTTGGAAACTACTTTGATAAAAAAAGTAGCTGGCAAAATGAACTTTTTGGCTGTCATGAATTTATTGCTGTTTTTTGCCTTATTGCATTTGATAAGAGAGAATGCAAACCCAATCTTGCTGTTGCTCAGGGGCTCAGTCCTGATGCCACCATCTGTTGAGTTATTTTTGGTCTGGCTGGCTGGCAGGTTCGAGTTGCCACGATTCATAGGTGTTATTCATAACCACCTAACATGGTAACTAATGGCGCACAATGCTCGCACAAACAATTAGGCTCAAGAAACCATATTTAGCGAAAAAAACTCAACAGTTTCTTGAAACCCAAACATATGCCAAAACGTGTTGGGAAGAAAAGAAATCTGAAAATTTGGGTGAAAGTCTGTTGTGATATGATTGAGAAAAGAATGATTAAAGTAGAAAAAGTCTTTGATTAAAACCTGCAAAGAGAGCCCCACTGTCCAGAGTGAAACATGTCAATGTGCTTCACTAATCTGTGGTTACTTGAACTAATTTGCTATGAATGATGTGCATATAAGTACTTTGTGACAGGCTTTTGTATTTTTTTTTTCAACAGGCACCTAGAAGTGCATGTTCTATGCCTCTTTTGGTGTTTGTTAACTCTAAAAGTGGAGAAAACCAGGTGAGACTCAATTCAATTTATTTGTAGCAATTTGTCTTTAACATGTAGTTCTCACTGCTGAGCACCCTATTATTTTTTATCTCTGGAAGCACATTAGTTCTCTTAGTGTTCATAAATAGATATATATATATGAATGGATAAACCAGTAACTCAGAAATTAATATCTTACAATTTGTTGATAATTGTAATCAACCACTGTAGGCAAAACCAGTGTGAATAAATAATACATCTGCATCCTTGTTTAATAAATCATGAGTGAAACAATGAAAATTTGGTTCCTAACCATTGATTACCTTTGTTGTTTTCAGGGTGTTAAGTTTATTAGAAAATTTAAGCAACTACTAAATCCTTTGCAAGTGTTTGATCTTGGAGTTGGAGGACCTTCAGAAGGGTATGTTATGGTTTTGTATAGTAGTCAAACTATTAATTTGGTGTGTAACAGTATCGATTTATTATAAAAGGGAGTCTAGAGACTCCGGCTTTAAGATCTTTCACTTAACATGTTAGGAAAAAAAAATCTGACATCTCCTAACGTCATTTTAAAGTCAATGTTAATGGAGGTTACCAAAATTTATGTTACAAATGTGCTGAATAATTTAAACTTATTCAGCAGACAAAATGTTGTCAGACCGTTAAACATGTTATCACTTAGATTTATAGTTCAACTGTCTATTTTTTTATGAGTTTTGTACAATTGTTGTTGTACATAATTATAAGTTAAATAAATTATCTGATTAAAACTGATGATTGGTTTGTTTTCTTTTTGAAAATAATAGTCTGAAGTTGTTCCAAAATCTTGATCATTTTCGCATATTGATATGTGGAGGCGATGGGTCAGTTGGCTGGGTCATGAATGAGGTTGATAAACTAAAGATTTCAAACAAGGTAAGCATTGTAGCTTTGTCATGTTTTGTTGTCAGAGTGTGATTCTTTTGTCCAAAACCTTTTGAAGGACTTTGTAAAGTGTGTTTTAGACTATGATCTTCACATGCACCGCACCACATAAAACATAGCATCCAAAGGGCTTGTTCATTAGCACCGGAACCCAGACTGTCTGGACAACTTACAGAGGGTTTTAAATCAACTAAGATAAAATTTTCAGAGAGATATTGCTTTTAAAAAACGTCGACAGTCCATGACATAAAAATACATGGTTTTATACAGTTTAATGTAACGATTGTTCTGAAGGCCTGCTAGCCTTGTTTCTATTGAGTTACAGACGCATGCTTATGTCATACTAATTTAAGCACCTGAAAATTTCTTTTTGAATTCTAAAATGTTTCTCTATATTATGTGGAACTATTTGGCTCTTGAAAAACAATAATAATGAATGATTGAGTTGCTGTAAAATTGTTAGCATTTCTAAAAAGTGTCCTGCAAATTACCTGAAATCTCTTCTCAGTAGCCACAGACATTACTTACTTAGTATACACCATTAAACACCATTCGTCTTTTTTACCTATCCCCTGGTAGTGTCAACTAGGAGTTTTGCCCCTGGGCACTGGTAATGACCTCTCTCGAGTACTTGGCTGGGGGACCACAATAGATGATGATAGTGCCACGCCCCAATTCCTTCAACACTTGGAAAGAGCAAAGGCAGAAATGTTGGACAGGTACACGTAGATACTGAAATCTAGGTCATATTGCTATTTATTGAATCTTCATTGCTCGAGTTTATTGTGTTTCTAGAGTTCTGGGCAGGTTCCTCAAAAGACTGATTAACTTACCCAAGGATTAACACTTAACAAAACCTATTGGTAACTAACCCTGGGTTAGTACTAATCGGGTGTTTGAGGAATGGGGCCCTGGTTGGTCCTCTTAATCTGGGTTATCAGCTCATATATCGAACGACCTTAAATGGGAAGTGTTTCCAAGCTGAAAAACTTGTACGGAAGGCAAATAGAAAATTACAATTTGTATAACTTTCAAGTAACAAGAGCTCATTCAGTTTAATAAAACAATTATTCCCATTGCACTTGTTGGATATAAGATGATTTACAGACAACTTGGGACTTTCCACCTCTTTGGCTATTTACCATCTTAATTATATCCCACACACGCTCCTGGATTAGTTATTAAATAGTTTTTTAGAAACCTAGTGTCATTGGTAGTATCAACTTTGTGATTACGAGAAAAAGTTTAGTGTCTGTATGGCCAACAGAACTTTTATAGTTTTTGGTATCTCTAGAATGCGTAGGAAAAATTCTAAAATAAATTTTTCGATTCCATCACGCTTTCGCCATAAAATCGAGTTTTAAAGATCCTTCTTTGGCCACGCCCATTGAAGTTGACCACGTAAAGGAAATTTGGCGAGGAGTGACGTCATTTCAGTAGCTTTTTGAAACTTTCTTGACGAGCGAGGAAGAAGACAGTCTTGGTTCATTTACGATAACTTAAGTCCGTTCGAGTTTTAAGAAACTGTAAAATTACATGACAGAAAAGTTAAGACTTCCTGGCATGATGTCACATGCTGTGCTGGAAACCTGACTCTTTTTGGTAGCAACTTGCTTTCATCTTTGTTTGGTGTGGCTAGCGGAGTCCTGAACTTTGAAGCTCGATGCTAAATTGAAAAAATTGCTATATCACAACAAATTATTCAATACAGAGATTCAGAAAAAATAAAAATGAAATCCCTGTAGGCCGTATAGACACTTAAAAGATTTGATCAACTAAACCGGTTTTTAGTTATTATCATTCATACTTTTATATTTTTGTGCAGATGGAGTATCATGGTACAAGAGGGAGCACCAGGAACAAATACATTGTCTCGGTCATCATCAAATGAGATGATAGAATCTACTCCGGTAAGCCAATATTATTTCATTTGATATGTTATTATTTAATAGTGCCTGAGTTAGAAGCCTTATCAGATGATGGATAGTGACAAAGACAATGGCACTGAAATGAATTGATGGTGACGAAGATGATGACATGGACAGTGATAGGACAGTCTTAGTGACATGGACAGTCACAGTGACGACTACATGACAGTAACATTGGCAGTGATGATTACATGGACAGTGAAGTTGACATGGACAGTGACAATAAATGGACTGTCACAATGACAGACATAGACAGTCGCAATGACATGGACTTTGATAGGACAGTAATAATGACATGGACAGTCACAATGACATGGACAGTGACGATGACATGAAATAAAATTGGCAGTGATGATCACATGGACAGTGAAGTTGACATGGACAGTGGTATGGGCAGTGACAATGATATGGACATTGATAGAACAGTCACAGACATGGACAGTGACGATAAGATGAAAGTTACATTGGCAGTGATGATCACATGGACAGTGAAGTTGACATGGACAGTGGTATGGACAGTGACAATGATATGGACATTGATAGGACAGTCACTGACACGGACAGTGACGATAAGATGACAGTAACATTGGCAGTGAAGATCACATGGACAGCGAAGTTGACATAGACAGTGGTATGGACAGTGACAATGATATGGACATTGACAATGACAATGACAATGGCACTGACATTTTCAGTGGCAGTCATAGACAGTGAGGTTAACAGGGACAGCAGTATGGACGTGGACATGGAAGTCGGCGTAGACAGTGACAACTTCATGGACTATAACAATGACATGGAAAGAAATGATGACATGGACAGTGACAGTAACACGTACGCTGACTGTGAGTGATATTGACAGTGATATTGGCAGTGACATTTACATGGACAGTGAGGTTGGCATGGACAGCAGTTATGTCACGGACAGTGTTCGTTGGTACAGACAGTGACAATGAAATGGACAATGATGTTAATAGTGATTTCAGTGACAGTTACTATCAATGATACCTTTACCACTTCATGTCTAGCACTTAATCGTGTTTTGTTTTACAGTATAGGCAAGAAGTTGATAGTATTAACCTGTTTGAAAACAGTGTGGCAACCCACTTGACAAGAATTTTACACTCGAGTCAACATGCAGTGGTTATTTCTTCAGCAAAGTATGTAGAAGCTAACTAATTGCCAAATATATCAATTTTGTGTTCTAATTATTCTATTCTAAATTGGTGAAAGAGGCAGTTGTTACTCCAGATTTGTAATAATTTTTCTTGTCAATTGTTCCGGTCGTTCCTCTTGTTATGACCGTAATCATTAATATTATTGTCGTTAATGTCATTGCCATCATCGTTGTACATTCAAACTTGTTATCATTCATGTTATCCAGAAATCGGCAGATAGTTCAGGCTTTCAAGTGATCCTACTTTTCCAACTATTTCCTACTTTTTGACCCTTCTCCTAGTATTCCTACTTTTGTCTTGAAATTCCTACTATTTCCTACTTTTTCCTACTTTTTATATGTCGCAATTTCAACAAATTGTGCAAGGTTGTATCATGCAGGAATAGGGGGTAAGCCTTGTAGGTGTTCAGGGTTAAAGCCTGGACCACATGTTGCAAGGAATATTACTTGACGAACAAATGTTCATCTGGCATGTCCAATCCAGATGGCACACACTCTACCAGCAGTGAAACGAGTCAAAGGTAGGCTAGAAGTAGTTCATCAGTACTTCTTCAAAGATCTTTACCAAAGGCTGCATTCGTAGTCCTTCTTCTAAGCCCTCAGTTGTCCTACTTTTCTCCTACTGTTCCCCTTGAAATCCTTGTTTTGTCCTACTTTTAAAAGAATTTTGGTCCTACTTTTCTCCTACTTTTTCACCTGGGTGTGCTTGAAAGCCTGATAGTTTCTCTGGAAAAAAGTTCTCTGTAAATAGTTCTGTTTTGAACAAAACTATAGCGTTCGTTAGGGAAAGTGACCGCTCATCATCGTCATCGTCACTACCATTAAAATCGGTATCATTTATAATCAACGTTATTAGCAGTGCTGTTATTGCCACACGGTTGCCACGGTCCTTGAAAATCCTGGAAAATCCTGGAATTTGGGAAAAAAATTCCAGGCCCTCGAAAGTCTTTGAATGTGGGTCGTTGTCCTTGAAAATCCTGGAATGGGCAAAAACTTTCTTTGTTTTCTTCCAAAATTAATAAAAATTAGCTATTTGTTATTATACTTTTGATGTGAAAACGTTCTTAAACAAAAACCGCGACTCCGGGACGCTTGATTTTCTATAGCGATCTGTCATTGTTTGTTTTTCATTGTTAGAATTCAGCCAATCCGCGTTCATTTTAGGTGTCACTTATTTGATAGACAAGGTCCTGGATTTGCTTGAAATGGTCCTGGAAAGTCCTGCAAAAGTCTTCGAAATTTACATCCAGTAAATAGTGGCAACCCTGTTGCCAGTGTTATAATCACCATCATCGACGCTGTCATCGTTATCATTACTAGCATTATCGTCATAATCATTAACATCAACATCTTCGTCTTAAAAGACAGGTTCCTTAAATTTTATCACCCATTATTTTGATCCTGTGTTTTTCAGGGTGTTGTGCGAAACTGTAAAACATTTTGTTGCTAAGGTTGGGGTAGTCTCAGCAAGTTCTGATCCTGGTGGGGCAGAGGATTCTGACTCCTTGGCGCACAAGGTATAAATATATCACACAAGTAATTTCCCAACTAGCTGGATTTTAACACAGGGCAATGTTAGCAGGTACTTATATACATACCAAAGGCTGGTCCTGGTAAAATTTTACAGAGCTCATCCGCTCCTGCTTTTTATTGCATTTTGAACTTAATTTCGGTTCGATTCCCAGTGCCGGATCTTAACTCGGGATCTTGAAATAAATGAGAAGGTGCTGCTTTTGCTTGAACATCTGCAAATGGTTAGACCATCACATACTCCCATATAACGACTTTAAGTCCTACTTCTCCTGGGTTGTAAAATTCTTTGGATTTTCAGACTACCCTAGAGTAGTGAAGATTTTAAACCCGAAACTCTCATATTGTGTTTCATTACCACAATGATCATGAAAAGCTCAAAACGTACCTAATTTGTTGTGTCTTAAATGGAGAGCAGGTTTAAAACTATGATTACAAAAGGGCATTAAAATACTATAAAGCAATCAGTTACACCAGGTGGCATAAAGTTTTTAAAAAACTCTAAAACTGTTGTGTTATATTTCAGTGCTCCACCCTAAATGAGAAACTTAATTTGCTTCTAAAAACTCTGAGTATAGAGTCAGAGGCGCTACCAACACCAGCCAAAGAGGACCTTCAGAGTGAGGTCTCTGAGAGTAGCTCGGATAACGGACCAAATAATAACACGACTAATGGCATCCAAAAGGTGTTCGTTCCACGTGATGCACTCATGTCCAGAGCAAACAGCTTGAAAAAGGCGCTCAAACAAATCATAGAACATACTGAGAAAGGTACGTAGAAGCAGGGTTCAAAGTACAATCGTAAACTTATTTGGACCAGAGGGTGTACAACTAGTGGTGTCCAAGAGTCCCAAAGTCTCAAGAGTTGCAAAGGGAGTTGATGCCATCAGACCAGGAGTGTAACAGATTTTCCTTAATTGTATAGTCTCAAAAAACTTTTTGTTGAGACTAAGTTTGAAACATCTACATTCTTAATACTTTATTGCTAAATGGCTGCTTTTGCCGTTGCTAACTTAAAATTTCACCTGCTTTTGATCAGCGGTTGATGAACAGAATGCTCAGACAGGTGTGCCGTCAAGCCTGGCCGAAGCTATTGTTACTGCAGCCGCGACAGTAGCGAGTGACGTCATGACAACATCAACTTTTTCTGGGTTGAGAGAGACTAGTGAGGAGTTGTTGCAAGATCGAGATAATGAAGGTACAAGTTTGCTACTGCTCTTTATCATTTCGGACAAGATTTGATTGCAATGGTATTCATTGAATACCCTTAAAACACCTAGTTTTTTTTGATAAAATTCCTAAAAAATTTAATGATATAGGCATGAAACAGCTTCTAGCTCTTAAAAAATTGTTGGCCATTCTGATTGTCCGCAACAAATGCAATGATATTGTTTAAATGCAATGCTACTGCCCTTTATCATTTCGGACAAGATTTGATTGCAATGGTATTCATCGAATACCCTTAAAACACCTAGTTTTTTTTGATAAAATTCCTAAAAAATTTAATGATATAGGCATGAAACAGCTTCTAGCTCTTAAAAAATTGTTGGCCATTCTGATTGTCCGCAACAAATGCAATGATATTGTCACAATTGTTTTGGTATTGTGTGGCGTTAGAAAGTATCCACATTCCTAAAACGGGGAATACCTTTTTCCCCTTCATGAATTGTTGTCCTTCAATGGCATATGAATCAATACAACATATAAATTCGAGTGAGGCCTTACCACTGGAACGGGATATAATCCAAGTGTCGCTGATCTAGAGCATTAACAAGGAAACCCTTAGACCCACACAAGGAAAGAGAAAAAATCTCTGACCTTTAGATCAGCGACACTTGGATTGTATCCCGTTCCAGTGGTAAGCCTCACTCGAATTTTTATGTTGTGTTGACCACTGTTGGAAGCCCTGGTTAGACTCTCCTCCTAAGCGTTTCCACTATTCATATTATGCTGTTGGAACCCTTGCTTGACCCACCTTTCTTAAATCATGCTATCATTTGCTCGTGTAGAGAGTGAACCAGGCCAGGACCCGAACAATTTCGACAACAGAATTGCCAATAAAGACGAGAGCTGTGGCCCCAAGGAGTCTGAAAGGAAAGCATCAGTCAAGTCACGCTGTATTAGTCGTGGTAGTTCGCATCCGTACAACTTTGAGCCGCCAATTGAAGAAAAGCTGCTCGCTAGCACAGGAAAAGGGACAATCCAGTTTAATGGGTGCATTATTGCTAGGGCTTTTCTGAAGGAGCGAAATACAGAAGGACTTGTGGGCTCTTTAATTGGGAAAGCTCTGCTAGCTAACGCAGATGCTCTTTGTGCACCGGTAACACCGATGATGAACGATTTTTTTGATGTGTAAGTATGATTTGTTGTTGATGTTAGATAATCCAATTAAGAGTTAAAAAGAAAGTCGTATAGACCTCTTTCTAACATGGCCGACAAAGCCTGGTTAGGACTGGGAACAAGTGAACGAAAGTGAGGTCATAAAGGCCTTGTTAGAAAACAAAATCTAAAGTACTATGCTGGATCATTTAAGCCAATCATTCACCGCTCTTAGAGATGCTTGATAGGGAACTCAGATTGGTGAGGTTAATTAGTTTGACATATAAGACTTTGTAGAGAAGATTTTCTTAACTAACGAGGCCTTTGACATGAACTTATTCCAGTCCTAACCCTGTTTGACGTTCATTTTTGAAAGAGGTCCGTAATTAGAACATTCGTTAAAGTGGACACCTGAAGAAATATCCTCGTGTGTCAGTCTTGAAAAGGTGTTTGTCTTAATTTGCCTGAAACCCAACCCCCCGGGGGGATTCCTATATTGGGGTGGTAGGTATTGTTAAAAAACCCTGTGTTAAACCAAGAGCCAAATTCCCATGGCAAACGTCCTATTACGCGTGCGCCATTATTAACTGCAGATCGCGTTCAGCACAACACGAGGAGACTTAGCGCCGACGCGCTAGCTAACCGAGAGAAATTTCAGCTTTCAGTTGGTTAGTTTTTAGGGTAATTTTAAAGTGCATTTGAAGTGAAAAATTTTAAAACTTCAGTGGATAGACCTTGCTAAATGAGGAAAAACGGTGAAAAAAATTTGCTAAAATCTTTCCTGGTTCTTGAGATATTTACGTTTAAAATTTTCATCTGATGACGTCTTGAGTGGTTCTGAC
>JAOBAT010094038.1:0-17043 GCA_026413305.1 Hydrozoanthus tunicans | reverse complement strand
AGTGTACAGTGAAAGAGTGTAGTGTACAGTGAAAGAGTGTAGTGTACAGTGAAAGAGTGTAGTGTACAGTGAAAGAGTGTAGTGCGCAGTGAAAGAGTGTAGTGTACAGTGAAAGAGTGTAGTGTACAGTGAAAGGGTGTAGTGTACAGTGAAAGACCTCGAGCATGTATTTCCCCGGACAGACCGAACAATCGAGGTTATTAAGATATTTTTATTCATATGAGCAAATAACTAAAGTTATCCGTCACTTGCAATGATTCCAGGCTCAAATTGTCCCAGGAAGAAGGGACAAACTGTTTATACGGAGAGAGATGTCCCGGGTGTAAGAGATATCTCGCCTCGGCTAGCCGAGCTGTCTCTCGTACCCGAGACAACCCTTCTAAGCGGGAGACCATGTACAACGTTAGCCGCTTTATATAAAGAATTGTATGAAAAACTATCTCGCTACTCTGGGTAACTCGGCAGGGTGAAATAATCCTTCGTCCCGGAACAACTTCCATCATGTAAACAGGGCCTCAAAGAAGCGATGGGCTCTGGGGACGAGAATAGGTAGGCTACTGTTAGGCTATTGGAAAGCATATTAGTTTGTTACGTCTTCTATAACGATAGGGGTCCGCATTTCATGAATGATTTAAATATTTTTGAAAATTTTTATTTCCTGCTGTGCCTAATTAAATAATAATCAACTACAATTGGCCAACAAAAAACTAAAACTGAACAAGAATTTGTTTTTAAAAACGCTAATCTTCAAACGAGGAAGTGAAGAATATGTAGAAAATACCTCACGAAACCAACTAACCCGCATTCACTTATTTTTATTTTTATTAATACAGACAAAACAGAAAATACAGTCTAAAACACTGTGTGTTGCGAAATTGAATAAATCTTTAAGACATCTTCAGTAACGAAATTCATACACGGTGTTTCTTGAACTTTTCCACGGAAAAAAAGACTAATCACGCTGGATCACGAGTGTTTTTCTTACCAATATACGACTGTGAACAAACTGACCAAATCTGAAGATGAATCACATGCAGACTGTGAGTGCGGATAAACACGGGAGCGGACAATATTCATAATATATTTATAAGCGCCTCAATTTTGTCATAGAAACCGGAGGCATAAAAAACAAAATATTTTACTATTTATTGGACGAAGGTTTTCACCGGTTCTACTTCGTAGTTAAGTTGAGCGTGGAATTCAAGGGAGACTTCTAAAAGAGCTAAAGGAAATGGAGAAAGAGAGCCAAATGTCATTGACAAAACAAGTGACTTTTTGCGAGCCTGTTTCAGCGCCATTTAGTGTGCAGGTTCGTCTTCCAAAAGTGACAGAGGACACAGATATGAAATTCACAAGGATTGCAACTCCAGTTGAAGACGAGAAACCGACCAGCGACCCTAACGGATCAGATAAAAGAAAAAGAGTTAAAAAGCGAAAAGTTACCGAGTTACAAAAGCTGAAAGCAGAAAAAAGAAGGCTGTCAAAAGAGCTGCAAATGACAAGGCAAGGTATAAAGGAAGATAGTGAACGAAAAGAGAGCGTGCATTATACACCGCATGAGAACAGACACCGTCTTGCGAAGGCTTCGAGTAAACTAGAGTCAAGGATGGTCAAAATTCAAAGTAAAATTAGTGACAAAGAAACTACAAAGAAAGATAAGAAAAAGAAAGCGGTCAAAACAAAGGTAAAAAAGAATTTTATCACCGCAGAAAAGCAACATAAGAGAATACTCGAGTTATCAGACCAGATGGTGAAAATTCAGCTAGATGAAGCCGATTTGCGAACCGAAATTACAAACGATATATGTGCCATGTCGTCCTCTTCTTCTCCCTCAAGTCGATCATCGAGTGCCCGTCCGAATACTGCTGAAGACTGGGATCGGGTTCCGACTTCGACTGGATTCTATTCGGAATTGCAGCAAAAGGAGGGAGAAGCAGAAGATGAAATACGCTTGGTTTCCGGGCTTGGAGCCCACGCTCCGACTTTAGAAGAAAAGATTGCCAAAGCTGACAAAATGGCACAAAATTACGCCATGACGCGGGAGCTGCGGAACACTATTCACGAACACATGATCTCAAGATCATACAGCTATTCGTATTCTAGTATTATTCCTCCTTATAAGAAGACAAAAGAAAAACCTCAAAAAACCAAATTGTTTTTCAATCGTAAAGTCTATGAAGATAAGATAACTGTCTTAGATTTTTCTAAGAAGATAAAAGCTAAGTGAACAACGCGGGCTTAACTCTTCCGAGAATATCACAAAAACAGAACTAAGATTAAAAGTTTATTCGCAGTTATCGGTAGAACTGAAATTTCCACCAGCCAGTCAAAATAACTATTAATATGACTAACGTCGTGATTCAAAATCCTTAGTATTTATCACAAGTTAAACCGAAATTAAAACTTATCGAACGGCTAACACTAGTCCAAACTTGTGTTTTTTGCCAATTAAGGCCAAGACGAAAAAAATTATTTGAATTGGTCTTCCTTTACTTAGCCGAACTAAAGTCAACTTTCCTTTCAGCTAATGAAGGCCATTTCAGTAGAAGATTTTCTCTAGCTTATTTGATAGACTCGCTAATGTTCATTTTGTTGAGTTGGATGCAATGTTTTGCATATTCAATTAATATTCTCTAAACATGCAT
Source organism: Hydrozoanthus tunicans (assembly GCA_026413305.1). Lineage (NCBI taxonomy): Eukaryota > Metazoa > Cnidaria > Anthozoa > Zoantharia > Hydrozoanthidae > Hydrozoanthus > Hydrozoanthus tunicans. The sequence goes on along the minus strand of JAOBAT010094038.1, from coordinate 14,398 downwards.
GAAAGTGACAGCCAGCCAGGTGAAAATCGAACATAAATCTGCATTTTAGATAAGAAATAAGTCTTACAATTTAAGAAAAATGGGGGAGAGAGAGGACTCGGCAAGACACAAGGTATGTCCATGCAAAGAACCTTAACTGATAAACAGTGAGAGAAAGAGCGCTGTTCCCAGTTTAGAGATAACACTATTTGTTATAAACAAACAACTCGATATTGAATTTTAAGTGATTTGATTGGCTCCCTACTCACTGCATATTATCTCATATACATGCTTTTGACTATATATGGAAAACAACCGCGAAAATCAAAACCAGAGACGTGTTTGAAAACTCGAGGTTTGTGAGGTTTTGGGCGGTGAAATAGAGAAACTCCTTGAAGGCTTCATTCCCAGCAACACTTTCCCTGCTAGACAGAGGTCTCTGATGGCTGGCAGGAAATCGCCTCGACGGCTACCTATCACCTCATATTCAACGCGGGTTCGTAGAATGACTGTTAAATAGTAAGTTGAACATTATACACTTATTGTGTAGTCCCGAGGGAAACAGTTAGTTTTGTTTTCCCGAGAGTCGCATTGATTCCTGAGACGAAGTGAACTCGAAGGGAAAACAAAACTAACTTGTTTCCCGAGGGACTATTCATTAAGTGCTTTGCTATACATTTAGACTTTCCCTTTTATTGAGACTTTTTTCGGTGATGTGTTTGGCGAGCGGGCAACAACTGCGAGATACATTTGAATTTGATCAGGGGCACGTGACCAAGAATCAACCAATCACAGCTCTGATTTTCTTCAGTGAAAGTCTAGGTATATAACAATAGTAAACAATAGTAGATCTCAGACTAGCTGTAACACGCCGGAACACGCTTTTTTAAAAGAACCAGTAAATTTTTTGCCGAGGCTCGTTTTGTTTCTACAGTATGGGTTTATTATGGCGCCGTTTATACTCTCAGTCGGCGCTGTCATAAAACACGTACAGCACAGAGTTTGAGTTTCTTCTCTGCTTGCTCAATGTCAGTTCTTACTGCAGAAAAGCTGCAACGAAACGCCACATGTAATGATGTGGTGTGTTGTGTGTTTCCAGTAAATACATCTTACTCCGAGCCCAATTTATCTTTAGATTCTTCTTATCTTTTTAGCTTGTTCTTAAATTTTTGGCAAATTTGAACCTTGTTGCTCTTATAACTAATGTTTTTTTTTTAAAAAGCGTGTATTTTTGACAAACTAAAAACTAAACAGAGAGAGGAATATATGAGTTACATTGCGCTAAGTTAACCTCGAACAACAAAACAGACGTATCTACTTTGAATGTGTAAATTGAACGTTCGGCAAAGTTTGTCGTGGAGACATCGCTTACAATTTGAGTTCACTAGTCGCGGCATTATTTTTTAAAACTTTTAAGTTGTTAACTGCTGGCAGAAACCAGTCGTTTTAACTACGTTCACACTTGGTGCGCGGGCAAGGTTCCCGAGAACGGTTTCCTTCGGGCACCAATGTGAACGCACTGGTTTTAGTGACCGAGTGGGCACCGGGTCCTAATGTGAACACTTTTTTGGAAGTTTCCAGGCACTTTACCCACAACTTCCTGTTACTCTCAAGTCAAAATCGAATAATCGAGTAAGCTTGCTAGTGTGTTTGTGTAAGCGTGTTTTTTCTGTCAGTTCTCGGGCACTAGTGTTCGGGCACTAGGTGTTGTTAATTTCCATAGCCTAAATTTTATGGGACTCACTAAACAGCAAAACAAAAAGCCAAAAAAGAAAAAAAACAAGAGGTCGGCAATCAGAAACAGTATTTTACAGATATATTGAAGCAGAGATACGGAAGTTTGTGTCGAAAAGTCTCAAGTCTAAAGTTTTAACACAAGAACTTAAAACTTTTCTCTTTTAACTAATACAGTATAAGTGTACACAAACAACATTGTCCAGTTTTACCTGAAGACAATATTTCATTGAAACAATGTTTTGTTTACACCTCCCGCCTGATTTTCCCGTCACAGACGACCGCAGGCTCCAATGACTAGACAACTTTAATTTTTGGTTTGAAATATGATTTCTGTTCAAATGCAGAAATACTCCCAAATAAAAAAAACCCAAAAAACTCGTGAAAAAATATTTTAAACAAAATTAGTTGAAAGATTTATTATTTAGCCTTCGTTTTATTTCATCTTTTCTCAAAGTGTTACAACATTTTATAATATACACACGCTACATGTACTTGTCATTATCCATTTTTACGAAGTTTTGTGTGTCTGTTTTTTGAATCAACTTTTGGTACTTTAACTACGAAAACGTTCGGACCTTTTACTCTCGGGCATGTTTACCACGGCTTAAAGCTAGCTTGGACATTCGACGACACTTTTAAAAAGTACCCCTAACATGAAATGACTTTAGTTAGACCTTGCTAAATGAGGGTTACTCAGGAGTGAAAATATTTTGTCGAAATTTTTTATGGTTCTTGTGATATTAATGTTTAATGTTTTCAAGTGATAACGTCACTGCCTGTACAGGAAAATTTTCATTTTTTGTGACGAAAGGCCTTATGGGGCCTCTCGTCACTATGTCATCATTTCATTTCATTTCTTTATTTGTCATTATTTGACAACATAATTTGAAAACATTAAATCTCAGTATCCCGAGATCCATAAAAGGTTTCGACATGTCCGAACGAACGAATGCGCATTTAAGTTAAAAACAAAAGATCTGGAAACGACATTACTGGAGTCTAAAGAAGCACTGCTTTAACAAAATCCAGAAATTGGTTACTGCGTGAGATTGCCGGAATTAAACAAAAAAATCTGGAAGAGTTTAATCGGCGGATTCTTTTCTGCGAAAAAACCCGATAAATCCAAAAGTAGATTTTTCCCACGTACACAGCAGACCAGTATTTTAGCGTAAAAACCGCTTGCAACATTTACTTATTTCAAACTCGGAATAATAATTGATTTCTCGTTGTAGCAAGCGAATTCATTTAATTTATAATCCATTTTTAGATTTTAACTAAAGAAACAAAAACAAAAACTTTTAGGATTCGGAATCCGGATTAGGATATTTTCCAAAGAAATACACATTAAGTCCTTGCTACTAAATTGAATCATAACCATTTTTGTTGTCTGTAGTGGCTTGTGACGTCATTATCATTTTCAAGCATTGCTTTTCACTGCAATCAGGATGATTAGACCAGCTGATATTCCACCAACTACAAGAACTATCAAAGTAAATGCAATTCTGCGTCCAAGTTTGTCCTAGAAAAAGAAACCTTCGTTAAGTAATTGTTAGTTTAAATGCACGGTGAACTCAGTTAAGCACTATGCAGCCTGATGGCCACACAGCCTAAAGAAAGGGTTTAGTTTTAGAGATAGGAACAAAGAAGGGAGTTACAGTGAATACCCGCGTGTATGAACTTATGGACTTTAAGAACCTGCTGGTGGAAATTTGCCATTTTGAAACCCAAAAATTAAAGAATCTGTTTTGCCGAGCAAATGTAAAAAGGTTCTTACATTTTCATGTAGATTGCAAAACTCCTATTACCCCCAAATCACACACAAGTATACAGAATATAAATTGTAATTACAATTTCCAAAACAAATAGAAAAATTATCTCTACTAAGGACAATCTCATATACCGTAACTTAAACTAAAGAAGAACGTGTATCTGTGTCTTGGTCCTTCCACGAGGGGAGTAAAAATGCATCATATAGTATAATCACTTGCAATTCAACACGTATCCTAAAATGCTTATATATAAAGGACAAAAAAATTTTGCCAAACCTTGAAGCATATCGGTAATCTCGTACCCAGATCTTCTCAACCCTCCCGAGGGTCACGAGGGTCGAGAAGATCTGGTTACAAGATTAACATGTATGTTCTTACACTCAGGTTTTTGCTATATTTGTGGGTTACGTTATAAAATCAGTGCTTACCCCATGTGACATTGATGAGCTTGTATTGTCATTCACATTACCTAGAAAAACAACAGGTACAAAAAGGTGAGGGAGCCGGATTAAGTAGTATGTGTATCAGTTTGTATTATTCTTACTACATTAGACCAAACCAAGCCTGGAAAAAAAGTGCTTCTATCAATTAAATGGGGATTTTAGAAAAGTTTTTTAAAAATGAGTAAAGTGGTGCTCAAAGGCGCTTTACAATGGTCAGTTTTCCCCCAGCGGACCGGAAGCATACATAAAGACTCAAAAGGCAGTCCATGTATGCTGGTAGCCATTTTACCAACCCCAAAAGGATGGAAAGCTGAGTGGCCTTTAGCGGGAAAGAAGGTCGCTCAAATATTCAACCCTCGACCAGGCCGGGAATCGAACCGGGGACATCAGGACTGGTCTTACGACTGCGCCAACACCTCAGCTAGAATAAAGAAAACGCTTGAATCGCGGCACACTACAATAAGATACAGCTAACGATTCCAAGCCTCTATCACGATCATATTCACATTCTCTTGGACATTTAAATCTCATTACCGTTTATATTGTCTTCCTTCCTTTTGTTCGTTTCATTCCCTTATGTTTTGATTATTATCGAGTCTTATAAACCCTACCATTTACGCATAGTTGACCCAGTTTGAATGAATAGAATAGATTTGCGTTATAAATTTTATCCAGAGATTGTTTTATAGAGTTTGTACTTACTTAAGACGGCTACTAAAATAAAAACACTAGGCTGGAATTATGAAAAAGATTTTCGGTTTTTTTTCTATTCTTTTTTTTTTTCGCAATTTTTTCTCAAGGATGAGGATAAATCCAAGACTGCAAAAATGCTCTTAGTAATATTAAAAATTCTTATTGGTATGTATGGAATTTGCAGCTCACAGCTCCATTTGTCCCTTAAGGATTAATTATTCATATGAGCCGCTCCCTATTAAGTTCACACTTACATGACGTCACACAACTTCACAGGGTCATTTTCGCTCGACCAATTAATTCTTTGTTGGATTATTCTTTTGTTAAAAGCTTATTTATGGGGCTGATAAATGACGCATTGACCGGTATTTGAAGCCTATATTTGAGTGTTTTTACATCTAATATAAATTAGAAATATTTTCTATTCGCAAGAGCGCAGCCAAAGAGAACAGAAAAATGAGTTAGTTACCGTTGGATTGAGCACCAGAAGTTGTCTTCATATCAAATGACTGAGACTTGTCTGTCTTGTTCATCATGAGCCGGGAATGTATTTCAAGAATAACAATTTTGACAAACACAAAAGCACAGTAGACTACCATCAGATACAAGCCAAGTTTCTGGATGTTCAGGTTCGGCAACACGACGACGCCCAGAAAGACAGTTGAAACTGTTAGGGGAAGAAGCAGAAAAGCGTTACGATGAAAACAACCTGTAGGGTTTTGTTTTGAGATCGTTATTGTTCTTACTTATTGCTATCTATACTATCTTTCTTTAGCTGTTATTGTTTGTAACACTTGTAAGCTACTAGAAATGTAAAATGGCTTTATGAATCTATCTATATGTTATCAATACTCATTTTCATTAACTAGTACTCATTACCTGATTAACTCGTACTCATTATCATCGCTTTGCTTAACATTTTCACTGCCACTACCATCATAACTATCTATTATTATAACTGACTCATTATCACAGTCTTAATGATTCTTTAGTCATTACAATATTAGCCATCGTATAGTATCACTCTTTACCACTATCACCACTGTTGTGACTCACCGGCAAGAACAAGAGCCGTCAGTCCAATCGATCGATGAGCCCAGTTAAATAACCAGCGCCTGCAAGTAAAAATGAACGAAATCAAACCAGTTATTGACAATTATTCTAACGGAGATCAGTTGAAACCAACTATTACACTATCACGAATTCGGGGGTGGAAGCGGAATCTTTTCAGTATGATAATTCGTGATTCCCAGATATTTTTCGACTAATGATTCATGATTCATTTATATAATTTCTTTATGATTCATGATTCATTTATTTTTGTCCATGATTTATGATTCACAGCCTGCAAGATGATGTGATTCATGATTCCTTCACTTTTTTAGCCGCGATTCATGATTCAAGATTGATTCAAGATTCCGCATCCACCCCCGACACGAATACTGTCAGAAATCTGATTAATTAACCTACTCACTGTCCATGGAGCAAGTGGCGAAACTTTCGGGTTTTTTTTTTAAACAAGCACAGGTAAGACTGAGAAAAAAGGCGTACATAAGGAAACTGTGTACCGCTGACTCCGAAATCTACTGTTTAACATAATTCCTTTAACAATTTTAATTTTAATTAAAATTAATTGCAGTCAAACCTTAGGTTGTTTTTTAGTTACTGTAGACTGTTTTAAAGAACTTAGAGATAAATCTTTTTTTCCTGTTTTCAGTTCATTTTTGTTTTAGAGCAATCTAACAAAAATAAAACCTACGGCATAAATTTGACTAACTTCTTAAAATAATACAGAATTACGAAAAGAGTTACATTCTTCGATAACAAGTTTCCACCATTTCCGAATGACGAGTATTTCGCGAGCTATACTCAACGTTTTCTCCATAAACTGAATACATGAACTCTCTCGTCTCTTATTTCTGAAAACTAAATCTACTCTTGAAAACTAAATCTACTCTTGTTGAACTGGTTTTCTTTTTGTGTCGTCACTTTTTAACAGCCTACATACATTTACGCGAGAAAACGATGTAATGTTACTTTGCTGTTTAAGGATAGTTTTGGCTGCTAACACTGAGTTGTTTTCAATGTTTTTCTGTCTTGAGATTTACGAAGGTGCTGAGAGTCATGCAGGAAACAACTCCTTAGCCTGAATTGACCTGTTCAACTGGTCAGTCAAGCGATATGAATTGGGTTAACAAAGATAGCAGCAAACAGTAGTGATGCAGGAAGAAGGTTAATTGGACAAAAACATTGCGTTATTTGCTTCATCTTTAAGGAAGTTAAATCGAAAAACACCTCAAAGGCTGTGGAAATGGACAAGCATCACATCTCAACTTTTTTTTTAATCTGAGGCAGGATATGTTTAAATGTTTTACATTTTCAACCATTTATCCTTCAGAAAAATATGAAAGAAAAAATCACCTGATGCCATCAACGTTAGAAACGCAGAAATAATGGACCCTCGTGCAACATACTGCGTCTGTCGGTGGATTGTTTAGCCAATTCACAGAATGTGACATAAACAGCATATTGGCTACGAATTACCCACGATATCACACGAATATTACAAACTGAAGACTGATGTCAGTTTAAAGAAGAGAGGTTTTCAAATGTTTTTCTTTGATTTCCGATAATAGAAATACAATAAAAATTACCTGCTCTCTCCTGGATGTGGACGAAGTGCTGCCATAATTGGCTGCAGAACTGCAAGTACAAGTACTATGATGCCAAGTATGGGATGAGCGCCAGCGCTCTGTAGAAATAGATTTTTACTTTATTAACAACAAGTACACTATACAACTTTATATCACGGTTGCTACTGTTATTGTTTGCGATGTCGTTATCCTTGTTTCTTTTGTTCTCGATATCGTTTTCGTTATTATTCTCGATATCGTTTTCGTTATTATTCTCGATATCGTTACCGTAATTGGTACCGAAATTGCCTTTTATGGTTTTGAAACCCGCCAATTATTCACTTCAGGAGACGGCGTGACTCATACCCAGTTTGCACGCGGCTGTCCTGGGTTCAAATCCCAGGATAAGCATTGACAGAATTCGTATTCACTGGGGATAGTTAATCGTTTTCGATGTTTGGTTTTCAGTAATCCGAGATTCAAATCCTTCTAAATAGCCAACGTAGTCTGCTTACAACTCATTGAGATTATTGACCGGAGTTTAACTCTAAAGTGTTTCGGACATTTTCCAAAAGATTCTTGATTTTCTAATCATATTGTGTTAAATAAAATCACGTAACACATTTTTGGTCTGCTTGTGTGAAAGGAGATGACAAGCGAGTATGTTTTGTACTAGAATTTTGAATGAAAGAAGTTTGTGATCAGAGTTAAATTGAAGTTTTTTGAGCTGTTGAACGCATAGAGACGTGCGTGGGTATTATTTTCCCCCTTTTCATTGTTTAGGTTTGCTTGCTTTTATTTACCGTCAAGCTCCTCGTATGCGTCATTCCTGTTATTTACGGAAAATTAAGACTGTTAACCGGCGAGTCGAGTGAACTCTGTGTCGTGCAAAAGATAAAGTGCCCAGTTAAACTCACTAAGCTGAACTAAGGGTCTCCTAATTTGTTTTACCGGGGTTTTTGTCCAAGCGCAGAGCCAGGGACACACTAGGCAAATTTATACACCAATCGCAACAAGTTTGGTCGCCTACGAACCGTGGTGTACTTAACCGCTCGTATCTGACATGCTAGATATGCATGGGCGATTTTATACGCCAGTCGCTTCGAATTTGCTATCGCAAAAGGTGACACACGAAACCAGTTTAAAAGAAATTTGGCCAGTCGCAGCGATCGGCGAATAAAATCGCCTAGTGTGCCCCTTGTTTAAGAAAGAAACTGAGACGACTCATTTTTTATGCAGGTTCTCTGAATGTATGACGCTTCGCATGCGCCTTCAACTAGCCACTCACCTGAGACCACTGCCAGTCCTTGAAGTAAAACGCCAGGATTATCCCAACAATAGTCATAACAACTACTGTCACCATCAAGGCTCGATGAACCTATCACAAATACAGAGGAGCTTCATTATCGTATTTTACGAATGTCATCTTGGTTAAACATCTACCCATGGAAAATCTTCCAATTTTCTATAGAGACCTTTTTCAACTCATTAAATTTTGATCAGGAAGTATAGTTAAAATGTAGCATCAGAAACAGTTTTTCTTGTATGTTACAACAACAAAAAAACTCAATAATCGCCTTAGTAGTTTTACTAAAGGATGATACTCATTTAAAAAATCCCGTAATACCACACGAGCAGAAACTGCGCTCATGTTATTGTATATTGAGCTAATGATAAAAAAAAGCAGTAGCGAAAAACCCTTGTGCTTTATTTACGCGACCCAAGAAAATTCCTTCGGGTCCCCTCCCTCCCCCCAACATTAAAACGTGTGAGTGTCGGATCTGGATCACACAAAGGTGCATTTGAAATGGTTTCTAATATCACAAATTGGATGCATGCAGATTCCATCATATACCTTAAAATCCCAGTTTAAAGACCTGGGCTTGCGTAACTTACGGGTTTTGGATGGGCTTAAAAACGGTGGGAGGGGGGCTTATGTCCGGGGCGCTTAAAAAGAATTTTAAAAAATACTTCGGAACGACGAGATAAAACGTATCTGAGAAACGAATTAAAGCTAACACACCAATACATTTTGAGTTACATTTATATTAATATAATTATTGCGCGTCACGATAAATGGGAAATCTGATTAAAAACATCTATACAACTGACTTTATATACGACTGGAAAAACTGGAAAGGAACGAAATGAAAGTACAAAACTACAAGCCTTAACCTTTTTAATTTGCCTTTTTTCCGTGCTTATAAACGGGAAGGGCACAAATCCGGGGGGCTTATATCCGGAAGTAAATACTCGTTGACAAATGGATAAGCATAAAGTGGAATTTTACTGTATTCATTTAGTGGTTACATAATCATTAACTGAAATTGTCGGAACACCACTTCTTACTAACTTTAAACTTCAACCTTTATTAAGTTTCAAATAGCAAAGCTAATCCTGAAACTGCTCAGATGTTGGCGTAATAGGTGGCTTTTAATAGAGGGGGAGAACGAAGTACCCGGATAAAACCTCCGACGTCGAAGAGGGACAACAAACCAGGCTCGCATACTTCCCTGGCCGGGAATCGAACCCGGGTCGCATTAGTGAGAGGCAAGCGCTCTACAACTACTTGCACCGCCCTAACAAGTCTTACCTGAAACCAAACGTCTTTCCCAAACACCTTCGTACTCCAGGCTTTGCGCATATACCGTGCCAAAAACATTCCAACACTAGCGAATCCCAGCCACGCCACAATCATGAGTGCGCCTGTCACGTGACAAGAAACGTTTTGTACATCGGTTAACATTATAGACATGGCAACATTGACGATGATGGCTTACAAAAAACACAATTCTGGCGTGTCCTTTTTGATCACACATGGCTCGTTTGCTGTCCAGTCTTTCTTATGAATTACACATTGTTAACAGAAAACGACCAAAGTTTCCTTCTTAAAGATAAATGAAGACTTATAGCATTAGCTCTTCGCGTGGTAATTTTCAAGCCATGGCGTGAGGTGCTGAGCACGCTGCATTCCAACGTGCAACCGTATTGTGTTCACTGTTGTTCTCTGCCGTCGTTGTCGTATTCATTTTTAAGATCTCTAATATCTTTTCAGTGAGCATAGTTTTGCAATGTATAAACAACTTTAACGACCAAAAAGCATGATACAAATGATTTTGTAAAATAATTTTGTATATGACCAGCAAAGCTAGGTTATCCTGTGGCCTGTAGACCTGTCTACCTCACCACACCCTATTGTGTGTATCAGACTAGATGATCCTGTCTGTCCCACCATGCCCTATTGTTTGTATCAAGCTTGATGGACCTGTCTGCCCCGACACGCCCTATTGTGTGTATTAGACTAGGTGATCCTGTCTGCCCCACCATGCCCTATTGTGTGTATCAGACTAGATGATCCTGTCTGCCCCACCATGCCCGATTGTGTGTATCAAGCTTGATTGACCTGCGTACCTAACCATGCCCTATTGTGTGTATCAGGCTAGGTGATCCCCTCTGCCCCACTACGCCCTATTGTGTGTATATGGTTTGATGGACTTGTCTGCCCTACCATGTACCATGCCCTATTGTGTGTATCAGGCTAGGTAATCCGGTCTGCCCCACCACACTATGATAAACGTCAAGATATGTAGTTATGTTTAGCAAACCACAACTTACCGTGTAACTCAAGGTAAATTTGTTTGCTAGGCGAGGCCGCCAGAGCTATCACTGACGTTAGGTTGACCTTATTTGGAGAACTAGATCGTTGCGAGTGTTGCTGAATATCGCCATTACCACCTGGAGAGAAGACGCTTATAACATTAAAGTGAAATAACAAAAAATGTCTTTATTCTTGTCTAGTCAGACTATCGGTTAAAAGGATCTTTGCTTTTAAAAGCATGTGTAGTAGTAGTCATTTTTATCAAAGTAGTAAGAGGTTAAAATCAGTCGGTTTTTTGTCAATTTAGGAATATCAACTGTTGCCGGAATTAATGGATGCCAATTTTTCATTAGGCAACTGAAAGGGCTAGCTTTCTCAAATTGGTGTGAAAGTGTTTTTATTATCAAAACAGGGTTTTAGGCAGTGCGTCAAGCTCATTCCCTTCTTCTGCCCCATCCCCCACCCCCCACCCCCTCACCCCTACTCTCACCTGGAATTTTACACAGGTGTTTATCTAGCCATACGTAGCTGATGACCTAAGTTACATACAAGTCATCTTTTGACACCGTTTTTGAATAAAGTACACAATGTTCGTCCAAGATACTTCCTCCTATAACCACCCCAGATGAATCTTGCGGCTTTCCAGACACTTGAGATGAATTTGAAACCAACATGACTTGGTCGAGCATGTTTGGGAGAATTCAACAGTTCCAATCACGTTGCCAAATATCTTACCTTGCTTGTGTTATGCATAATGAGAAATTAGATATTGATAGCTGACTAGGACTGAAAGAGTTATTATGATATCTTTATCATCGGAGCTAAATAAATAAGTCTTTGTATTATCAACGTTTTACTACGTTTCAATGTTTTTTATCTGTTTGGACACTTCTAACTATAATTTTTTCTTAGAGGATTCTCCCCCTTCCTGCTCTTCCCCGGTTAAATGAATGCGCTTTATCAAACAAAAAAACCCTTACCGGTACTTCCTCGAGCGTAGAGCAAAAACCATTTGCTATTGAAATTTCTCATGTTTTCTATTCCAGGATTATTGGGTCTGGAAATCCTGTGAAGACAAAAGGCGGCAACACGTAATCGTTTCAAAGGTTTGTTTTTGTTTTTTATCTATTTTATCATATTTAGCTTGACTATTTGACTTCCTCAACCCTTTAACGCCATGGACGCATAGGTCACGTACAAGCGTTCTCCTCTTCCCTCTGAATCTTGCCAGTTTTTTATGTTCGCTCAAGGAATTTTCCGTAGCCTTAGTTCTTGCTCTGTAGATCTATTTCATGTGATTCTTGCTCTTCCTCTGTTTCTTTTTCCACGGGATTCTAATTAAGTGATTGTCTTGTGACATTATCTTCTGGTTTGCGTATTGTGTGGCTGATCCAACCCTGTTCTTTCCCACATATCCTTGTTTCTGACTTTTTCGGAAAACATGATAGTAAATATGGTTCGCAAGCATTTTGTTAACGAAAGTATGGAGTCTGTACATGTTATTGCCTTGGTCGTTTTCTACGTTTCGCAACCATAGAATAGTATGGTCTTAATATAAATATTAAAGATGCGGAGTTTGTGGATTGTGGGATAACTTTGGACCGCCAGACTGGTTTCAGGGTAAGGAACGCTGACCTTGCTTTGTCAGTTCTTGCCTTGATGTCTGTATCTGCACCTCCGTCCTTTGCTATATAGCATTCCCTAAGTATGTAAAAAAATTCGATGTCCTCAAGGAAGCCGCCATCTAACACGATTCCGTCGTTTACCGCGTTGTTTATACGTACGACCTTTGCTAACGTTTAATCCAATTAGGAACAATAATGGTGAGAGTGGGCAGCCCTGTCTGACTCCAGTATTTACTGAGAAAGGTTTAGAAAGAAAGCCATTGTCAACTACTTGACATGTCAATGGTTGGTACAGTTTCTGAATAATACAGATAAGTTTCTCTGGTATACCGTATTGTCTCGAGCGCCCATAGTGAGTTGCGGTCAAGACTGTCAAACGCTTTCTGAAAGTCGACAAAATTGACGCATAGTAAAGTACTCCATTCAAGTGTTTGTTCAACAATTATGCGAAGTGTAGCAACTTGGTCTCTCCGTAAGCCAACTTGCGCTCTCTAAGTTCTGTATCCAATGTGGTGTTGAGTCTGTTCAAGATAATTCTATTTAACACTTTGCCAGGCACTGACAGCAGCAATATTTCTTGATGTTTTTTACACTCTTTGAGGTTGCCTTTCAGTTGGTATACGTAGTTTTATCAGGTGTCCTTCTTTCCACTGCTCTAGTACACTTTCTTCTTTCTATTCTGTTCAAAGAGTTCGTGAAGCATTTCTTTTGATGTTCTATGTCCGCTTCGATAGCATCTGGTGGAATGCTATCTGGGCATGGTGCCTTGCAAATCTTTAGTTTTTCTCATAGGTTTGCAGGTATTGACGGGAAGTTGATGGATAGCTAGCGGGATTTCGGCCAGCTCTGTTGATGGCGGTCAGTTGAGAAGTTCTTCGAAGTGTTCCGCCCACCTCTTTAACTGGTCTTCCTGTCGGGTTAGAGTTCTGCCATTCTTATCTGTGACTTGAAATATCATTTTTCCTTCTTTTGTCTGATATCTTTCTTGTGGTCTCATATAGATCTTTCATGTTTTTCTGCGCTGCTATACTCGCTGCTTGCCTTGCAAGATTTTCTAGAAAGTTTCCTTTGTCTCTTTAGATGTTACTTCTTTCATCTTTACTGGCAATGGTGTATATCATTTCTGTGCTTTTTCAGCTCTTGTTGGATTGTTGTTTAGATCGTCTTTTGTTGCTTTCCCGTGTTTGTACTTTTTCAGCGTCTCGGCTGTGATCTATTATTACCTATAATTACGCAGTCTTGTCTTGCGAACGTCCATCAAAATTTTTTGTGCTTTTGCTCTTTATTTTCTAGGGATTGGTCTTCTTTATCAAAATCCTGCAGCGCAAGGAATCTGTTTGAAAGGCTGATGCGGAACTTTCTAGCGTGGCTTAGTCTTGGAGTAATATTACGTTGTATCTGTTATCCGTTTGTTTTGCGTCTGTGGGGAAATTCTTTGTTTGAGCTCCAGTTTTGCAATAAGATGGTGGTGGTCTATTGCAGCCTCTGGTCCCCTCTTCACTCTTACATCCAGCAATGGCTTTTGCAAAAAATGTAGTCAATTTGATTTTCTGTGGCATGGACGGGCGACACCCAGGTCGTTTTACGCACTTTCTTGTGTAAAAATATAGTAGAACATGGCCAATTGATGAGGAGCACCCTCTCCTAAGTTATTTCCGCACCCTGAGTGAAAGTCCGGCACATGGAATCGAACCTAGGCCTCCCGCATGCCACACTAATACCATACCGACTAAACTAAACTAACTTTATTTATCGTCGTTACGCTGGGAGTGGTTGCCCATTCTCCTTAGTGGCTTATGTTTAATCGCTCGACGGCACAGATCTTGGCGTGAAAGTCGATTTTGTGGAGGAAAACCGGAGAACCCGGAGAAAAACCCTCGGAGTCAGAAGAAGATCGACAAATCTTAGCCCACATGCAAAC
>JAOBAT010094027.1:0-17047 GCA_026413305.1 Hydrozoanthus tunicans | reverse complement strand
GCAGTTTCAGTTGTAAATGGTTGTTTCCTTTGTTTGACTTTGCGGTGAATGATTTGGGGTATTTATCATGGGTGATTCTGTAATGTACTCCTGCAAAGGCTAGACAGCTGCCCCCCTCCCCCCCAAAAAAAAATATTGCCCAGCTATGGCTCATAGTTTTTACATGATTATAAAAAGTTTGTTTAGTTAGACTAAATGCATATATTTTATGTGATTTGAGTTTTACATTTGGATTGACTTTGTCTTTACAGACATTGCAATCTTTTTTTAACAAAGTGCTGAGGAACCGAATAATTTACTTTTGTTATAATGAACGTTTGTTATAAACAAATTCCCAATATAACGAAGTTACCAAAAAAACACAAAGAACTTCATTATACCGGTGTTTTGAAAATATTTTAAAAGCTGACAAAAAATTACTGACGGCACATAAGTTATTTGTTGGACCATCCTTTTTTTATTTGTTAGTGACATGATAAAACCTACATTTATTTGAAACAATAAAATCAAGACTGGAAATTATTTGGTGTAGTATGTGAACTTTATTATTATCATGGTGAAACTGGTTTCAGGATCTAGAAATTTGGTTCCTTATACCAGGGTTTTTATTATAGTGGGGCTCATTATATAGTTTTTTTACCAAATGTATATGTATATCGGGGATTTTGTTATTTAAATATATTTGGGATTGCACTGTAATGTGCGCTTTTCATGACTAGTTCGATTGATAATTGATTTGGCAGCCTTTTCACCATATTTCTTTTTCCTAATGTTATCAAAAACAAATGCAATTATTCTTGGGTACCTAGCTAGACAGATGCAGATGTAGTACTGATTACTCCTTAAAAATATTTTTGGCAGTTAAAACTTGCACCCTTACTCTCAACACTTTGCCTCAGGTAGCAAGCTGGTTACTTGAAAAAAAGTTAACATTGAGCACTGAGATTCCAGATTTTGATTCTGTGATCATCCCCTGCTAACACCAGCTGGAGTATCCCCCCTTTCTTTTTTATTTCTTCTGTTAACTTAGCCAAACTTATTGGTTTAAGCAGCTCAGTGCTCCTTAATAAAATCTATGTTACATCTGAAAACTTTTAATAATTACTGTAGATTTTTTGTTTTCTGCACTGATTAATGTTTTGTTCCTGATTCAATCCAGCTTGCTCTGAGGACGGTGAACTTGTCGCGTTCTGCCTATGCATGTTTTATGTTCAACTCAAGCTTCTTCCTGAGCTATGATGATGGATTAAAAGATCTTTCTGATGATTCTCAGGCAGAGGACCTTCTTAGATGCAAAATTGCAATGAAGGTGAGTCAACACCATTGAAATTGAATTATGTACATTCTCTTAAACCCATAGTAATACAGATGACAGATGTAAGACATTAAGAAAGTTACTTCAGTCTAGCATTGTACTGTAACTTATTATTTAATGTAAAGATGACAAATATATATTTATGCTTATGTATATCAAGATCTTGTGTTTCATCTTGTGTTTCATCTTTAAGTTAATATGTAATGCTAATTGGAGTAACTTTTTTGCTACATTTTCAAAAACAGACACCTTGAATTTGGATTCTGGCAAAAAAATGCACTTTATAGAAATTAATCTGAGAAGATTTCACTGAATATCAGAATAATGATTTATTAATTTTGCTGTAAGTCAGTGTATTTTTAGACAAAGTTTAGTAACAACAACAGAATTGATTTTTCATTTCCACCTTTTTGGTACATATCATAAGCATGCTTATAAATGAAAAATGTAAAGTTGTTTAAAAATTTATAATAATTCACATCTACAGTGGATCAGAGCAGTAGTATAGAGGCTCTGCACTGTGACGTGACTCTGAAACACTTTGTAAAAGTTTTGAAGTCTTGAATTATGCATACAACAACCCTGTTTTGGAGTCTGCTATGGCTACTAATCAATGTACATCTTTCAAGGTAATGCTGCCAAATATAACCTCAATTAGGCAACTACATAGTTTACTCAAGATTTTTTGCTTGGATTTGATGAGATACTGTATGCAAAAACTTTGGATCTAATTTGCATAACTTGACTTTGTTTCCATAATCTTCTGGGAAAATTAAAAATTGTGATGGTCTGAATCAGGAAAGTTGCTTGATTTAATATGAGTTTGAGTGTCTATGTTTGAAGGATTAAAATTTTTGTTTTACAAGATATTTTAAGATGAAGTAAGAGGTGGTCAAGACAGAGGGCAGGATCTGGCTGCCCATTGTCATGGCTGCCATTAAAAACTTACTATAGTTTGGAAAGAATGCAAAGTTAACAAACTTGTTTTGAGGTCTCTCTTCTTATAAACCCTTTAATTTAAGATGTCGAAATTTGCAAATAGCTAACAAATTATGAACCAAAATCCTAAAATAAGTATGCGAATTAGCAGGATTGTTGTTTGCATAATTTTATCTCATCAAATCCCTGTGAAAACTGTTTGCAGCATGCTGTTGCTAAAAATGAGGTATTGACAGTAAAATATTGTCCTAGTGTCAAAATGTCAAGTATTTTAAAAATTGTTTCTGGGTCAAGTGACCATGCAAAGCCTCTATAGGATGTATGGAATTAATAATTATTTTAATTAGTCTGTTACATAGTCTAACATTGACTATCATAGCTCGTCTTTAAACGTGGCATGGCTACATGGAGGAAACTCTATAAAATAGAGAGAGCACAAGATTGAGATCGAGTCAGACCCTGAATGATATTATAAGAAATGTAAACAGAGAGTGAACATTATTGAAATTATAGAAAAAATAATAGATTGCCGGCTATTAGTGTTTTCAATCCCTTGGCCGGGGCTGTCCCGTCTCAATGATCTATGTTACCCAAGAACAGCTACTATTGAGTAACAAGGACATGATTTGCGTGTGCTTTTTATTTTATTTTATAAATTAGAAGGATGAGTTTATAATGCTGGTATTACCAAAACTATTTCACAGTTTCTGTGGTTTTACAATCTCTCAATAAGGTTGTCATATTGTCTCGATAAAACTAGCACATAGAAGTCTCTCTTTTCTCAGTCTGTCTTCTATTTTCGCTCCCTCAGAGTTTGTTTTGATCCTATATGTGATGTCATAGGGGGCATGAGCGAAATCTAAACTTTTTGGGTCAAAGTAGGTCAGTTCAGAGATAAATTTTGTTATGTTCCCGTGGCCAATCTTTTTGAGAAATACACCAAAATGTTCCGAAAACAACATATTTTACGGTCAGACGTTCAAATTGAGAGGTTAAAAACCGTTGCACATGCACTTTAAAATAAATTATTGTATTTTTTCTTTTAGTCTTGTCTGTCAGCATTCAGGTCTCAAAACAGCATTGAAAAGTCTGTTGACAGATGCAAAATTGAGCTGAATGTCAAGGAGTCTCGGTTGGTGTTTCTCTTATATTGCAGACATGGTGAGTGCACACTGACACACCTTTATTTGTTGTTGTTATTATTACTTTTGTTATTATTATTAATGTTGTTATTATTATTACCATTATTATTATATAGTTAAAAATGTAATAAATTATACTTGGTATTATAATATAGTTAAGTGAAATCGCGCACTCTGATTGGTTAATAACCATGAACAAAATCCAATGGAGCACGCGAATGGTGTCAGCAGTTGGAAAAAGTACAAACTCTATGGTTCCTGATTATGTCTGAAGGCAAATTAAAAATTTTTTGTTGTGAAAGACACTCAAAGACGGTGGACAAAGCAAATAAATTGTTTTTTTCTTTCTGAATTAGAAAATATCAATTAGGAATTAATTTTGCAATAACTGTGATAATATTAAAGCTGCAGATCTTCAAGTGTAAATGTTCTACAAGTATGAACACGAGAAACTATTAGAGTGTAGATCAATGTAGACATCTTTGTGATGCAGAAAATAGTTTTCAGCAACTAAAACAGCTCAAGAATGAGAACAAAAGTAGCTTTTATTTGATATTACAACTAGCATTCAATCGGAGTCATTTAACATTTATATTTTGCTTTGTCGAAATCAACAAACAACAAAGTTTGTGTTTCAAAAACAAGTGTGAACCGTAGTTACTAAACTTGTCTCGCTGACGGCAAAATTACCAAACTCATAATACCCGCTCCCACACAAAATGTTTTCAGTAACTTGTTTTTGAAAATCAAATGCCACTAATACTAACGAACTTTTAATGTTCTCCGAGAAAACTAAAAAGTTAAAAAAGACAACACAAAGTTTTTAAAAACTCAATGTATTTCAAAAATTTTCAAATAAAAGAAATAATCAGTTGGGCTTCATACAAACCTTGAAACTAAAGAAACAACGTTAACCTGAACGAAATTATTTCGAAACAATAACGGTAACAAATAATTAAGCTTCACAATTTTCTTATCAAAACATAATGTATTAATTAATAATTATAACGCATTATAATAAATTTTTGCTCAGTTAGTAGTAGCAACAAAATGCAGAGGCAAATAAAACTGCCATTGAAGTTGAAGTTATGCGAAAGCTTAAAAACAAAGCAGTTTTTTTTTTCGTTTGCTTACCCAGTCTTCCTTTTGATATGCATTTGGTTCAACATCGTTCTATACTTTTGTCGAAGAGTTGAAAAAGCGGGTCGTAACCAATATTTCACATTGAACATGGATGCAAAGCAAACGGAAGAAAATTCGCAACGACCGCAAACGACAATGAGAAGTCAAAAAATCCATCCTGATGCATGGGCTGAAAGATGTCCACAGTAAGGAGAAAGAAGCCAGAATGTACCAAACTGGAGATGAGAATGATGGCTGTAAAGTACTGGAGTTTTACTTGCCAAAGAAAAAGCCAAGTTGTACTGCTTTCTTCCACTGTTCATTTGCAAAGCATTTAAAACGTTGTTTACATTTGTTCACCGCTCAAAAGACTTGAATTAGTTCAGTGCGACTTCTGACTCGTCTCCCTTCTAGTCTGGATGATGTTTTACAATGCAAGTCTTAAAATACAACGCCTATGGACTCTAAATTAGTCTTAAAAGCTTCGGCTTTTGAAGCCAACACATTCGTTAGGAGTTTGGGTGAACTTTGCAAAACTTTTCGCGCCTTTGCACCGCCTCAACTTCATTCACGATTGCGCATGGTATGGAGAGTTTAAAACTTGATCATAAACAAAGTCCTCGTTTTTGAATAAATCCTTTAATGGCAAATGAAAACTATATTATAAAAGAAATATTTCATAGGTACAGTGTGCTTCCATCGAGTCATTGAGCACTTGGGAGGTCGCTTTCAGCACTCAAAAAGCTAGAGAAGCACTCGGCCGCAAATGACAATGAGAAGTCACTTTTTTTGTGCTTAGCAACCTCCCGCGTGCTCAATAACTGGATGGAAGCACACTAACTATGAACCGTCTCTTAAAAGGTAATGGTTTATGGTAGTGATATGGTTAATTTAAAATCAAGGCTTTGCTTTCTTAGGATAATGTCTGGTCTTCAGACCTCTATAACGTGATCACATTGCGTAGTATTGATCCCCCGTGGCATCATTGATCTTATCATTCTCTACACAACCGAGTGGTACATGCCCATACCTTTTGTCCTTACCCTCCAGTTCATTTTTTGCCGCAACTTCTAATGTAGGATTTTCGTCGTGTATCATGCCTTCTTCTTTACTCCTTCTGTGACAGCGGCAATGTGGGAGACATTTTCAGTGTGTTCACTGCAAAGTCTACAAAGCGGGGATTTAATTTACTTATCAACATGCTTTTTATTGCTGTTGGTTCTTGTAAAGTTTGTTCTTATGCAGCACAGATTAGGGCTTCTGTTTCTACTTTCACATCACTAGATCTTAATTATTTTTATTGTTAGTTTTTTATATGCAGTACTGAAATGTATGGATGCAAAATGTATGACCTGCTAGAGCGCACAGTGTAACCTACAGTTGTATACTGTCTAAAAGGAAAATAAACTATTTTGAATTGAATATCACATACTTATATATCACTATAAAATTATTGTCTTTAAAAAACTATTCTCATCGAAATGTCGTATACCCAACAACTTGTATTTATTTCACATTTTCTTATTTTACATGTCAATATAAACAAAATAAATATATTTAGGTCAAATATTAATACAAAATAAGTGAAGCAGGAAAAAAACTAAATAAAGATGACAATGAAGGAAATGTCTATTGTCTAAATAAACTGTAGGTTGTTTTAGTCCAAAAACTTCTAAACTAATTTAAAAAATTGTTTAAGATGCTTTAACTCTCTCTCTTTTTTGCATGTTTTGAACTGTTCTATCATCATCGAAAACAAAGTTCGAGCTTCTGCGCAGTTACTTTAAATGTACGTGCTATATGGAGCGTGTATGATATAATGGCTTTCTGAACCTTTTTTGAAACACGTTTTGATAAGGTACCAACAGGTTTCTTCATCATAGTTTTTAATTCCTTGGGCGATCCTTCCAATGCACCAATAACGATGTTACATTGCTGTGCCTTATAACCAGGGGGTGGTTGTTTTAATTCTAATTCCGCTGTACGTGGTTGCCTTCTCTTCGACCTTCATTTTATGATTATCAATCCAGTGATAGCTTTTGCCCATACTTGCTTTGTCTTGAGGTCCATGGACCGCACATTCACTCTATTGGTTTTTACTAAAACATCCCAGAAAGCTTTGGCATCATCTTTATCATAGATCGGTTTTGGTGTCACAGGTGGATACCATGGGGGAACACTTTCCACCAAATTTAGATCTTTGCATTTCTCAAAGAACAATGTCTTTAGAACAGCATAAAATCGGTCCTAGTACTTTGATTGAGCAAGTGTAGAACGTACCGAGAGTACATTTGGAAGGGTCTCTGCTTCTTTACCACACAGTCTTTTTCAGTTGTTCCTAGAGCTCAGCTATCATTCCTGTAACTTTGTGAGTGGATGCAGACGTCCAAGCACGCACCTGGACTAAGTTATCCATTATTCCAACGTGTTGAGAGCAGTCAACCATGTCGTTTCTCTGCCTTTATCGTCTCCTGTAACTTGTCCTTCAGTCAATTTTTTAAGTGTCTCTCTGATCTTTTAGTTGAGAACTTCAGAGATAAATTTATCTTTAGTTCCTCTTTAGATTTGTGTGCTTCAGTTAGTAGAGGTGACAGAAGAGCTTTTTTCACTGCTCTCTCTTCAAACACCCGAACGGTCAGTTCCCATTGTGTGATCTGCGTTCTGGTAGAGCTTCACAATAGCTACGATCTTAGTAAGGTTGTACTCGTATTCAATGGGTCTCGGGCCACCCCCTCCTTTGTGTTTTGCTAGGTACGTACATAAAAGCTGTCAAACTTGGTGGGTTTTACCATCCTTTTTCATGAATACTCTTTCTTGCCTCTCTGTCAATAGTTCTTAGTTTAGTGATTGGCCAATGTTGGGTCCACATCAAGTAGTTGACCACGGGAAGTGAATAGTTGCTGTTACACAATTGGCATCTGAGAGAGGCCGGGCTAGATGAGATAGCAGACAGCCGTTGCTGTGCAAGCAAGTGCTGGTTTCTGATCCTGTTTCAGCGTATCGAATACATCAAGAAACTTATAACTTGAAATTTCTTTGATACTTTCACTCACTGCCATCTGGTCAAGTAGACACTTGAGCATCTTGCTTGACTTGAACAGTATATTGTACTTCTTTGGGTTACACTGTAATTGACCAATATCTTCCATTGCTGCACTTGTAGATCGTAGAACTGTGTTCAGCTTTTTTTGAGATGATGCAAAAACCTTGAGGTTATCAATATACAATAGATGTGTTATCTTCGTGCCAGTTGGTTTGGATAGCTTATATCCCCCATATCCCTCTGCTTTGTTAGATACTCACGAGACGAGGACATAGAGCATGCTCATGCTGACATGTCTCATACTGAGACAGTCCTCTTGTGGTTCAAATAATGCAAAAAATCCCAGTTCCACGCTTTGTATTAACAATGATTCCAACTCTTGAGTAGTTCTTATTACTCTGCACAATCAGTATGGGAAACGATGTACATCCCTGCTTTCAACTATCCATTTATGATCAACAGTGTCATAGTGCTTTCTAAACATCTACCCAGGCCTTACTTAGGTTCCGATGCCCTCTGTGGTAATCCATTGTGGCCATTAGGTCTGCCATCAGATTGTCCGATGCTCCACTACAGTTCGCCTTTGCTCCACTTTGTTCATTCTCATTCAGTTTTTTTACAATCAAGTGATTGTCCATAGGAACTTGCAAACACGAAGTGAACCATTTGTACATGTCATTTAAACACTTGATTAGACGTTGGTTTTCACTTAAGAATTCACCGGGCTTTGGTATGAGTCTTGTCTTGTCTTCTAGAAACCAATCAAGGTAATCGTCAGATAGGCACAAAAACTTTAGCCATGCCCTTGTGAAGTTCATGTGTCCGTTTCCACCAGTAGTTGACGAGTTCGTTATTGTTAATGTTATTACTGTTATTATTATTTTCATTATTATTGTTATTGTTATTAATATAATTATAATTATTAGATCTTATAAGATTTCATAGCATGCTTTTTAAAACATTGTGGTACAGTTTTTGGTGTCAGGCTAGCATGTTTCTATCCCGGGAGAGATGTAAGCTTTTCTTTGTAGATGTAAGGTTCATATATTCGATTCATTTGTTTGTTTCTATCCTAGGCATAACAAAGACATATAACTTAACATTTCAAGAATGTGAAACATTGCAGGCCGTTTTTTCTAAGGATCTTTGTCCAAACTTAATTGCAACTCCAGCAAAGTAAGTTGATTAACTATTTTAATTTTTTGGAACTCTGTGGCACAATGTGACTGTATCAAAGAAGCACATCGTTGTATAGGTTCGCTCATGCACGTTTCAAAAATCAAAAATTAAAACGTGGTTTATCCTAATATGTGTTGGACGTCAGTAGAGTAGTTAGAAAAGCATGGGGTTTCATTTTGAAGAAGATTGAATTAGATTTGAAATCGAAAAAAATATTAGAATTTTGAATGTGTGCTTTTTGTAATTTGATGATGGTGATGATAACAATAATAATAATAATAATAATAATAATAATAATAATAATAATAATAATAAAGGAACCTGAAAACTTAACTGTTGAAGGCTAAAAACAACTAAATGCAAAATTTTGTGGTAACGATAAAGTTTTATCTGGACAGTATATATATATTTCCTAAATGGTGTTGTTTTCCTCTTCCTAGAGTTTTGAATGACACAGTATTTAACTTTCCAAACAACCAAGAAGAGATCACATTTGGTGTGGCCCCTGAGACTCTAAGGGTCAAAAATTATGTTGATGATGAACCAGGTAAAAAAAAGATAGGATCAATAATATTGCAAAATACAAGGAAACTGAAGATAATGGGTTAATTTGACTTAGAGGAGATTGAAATTCTACGTGGAACTTTATCTGGGTGAGTGAAATTCCATCTGGGTGAGTGAAATTCCATCCGGGTGAGTTGATTACCATATTTGTGAATTTCACCGAGTGAGTGAACTACCAGGTGAATTACAGGGTTTGTGAAGTTCCAACTAGGCGAGTTAATTCCATCTGGTTATCAGGAGTCCAAAGAAGAGCTGTTGTTAATAGAGTGACTGTAGCTTTGACAACCTTGTGCGGAAGTCGTCGTCAAAATTAATTGAATAGTGTTTTTTAATTGATTAGAATTTAATTTTTACAAAGTGTATATATGTCTAACTAACAGTGGTTGAATTTCTGATTGCACACAATCGTTTTTATACTTTGTGGTCTTCCTGCAAGAGCTGAAGTTGCATCACACACACTGAGCCAAATATGACACTCATCGCTTGATTCGTTGTTAACATAAACAACGATTGGCCGTACACAAATTGATCCAAAAGAAAGAAAATGTTTATCAAAGCATGTTTTTAGAAAACCTCCATGGAAACTAAAAAAGTATCAAGCAAAAAAGCAGTTAAGAGCTGTTGATAATGACTGTATAAAGGAACCAGAGTTTAAACAAAGTTCAAGAACAAAATCATTGTGCCTGACGGAAGCAATTTTCTATTAATAAAATGATCTGTTGGCTCGTTCAGTCGCCGAAAAAATGTCCGACCAATAAGCTTCCACAACTCTTTATATGACTTTTTGGGGGGTTATTAGGTGGCTCGCAGTAGGATTGGTGAAACAGGCAGTTCTATGCTCATCAGAATGATCGAAGATTGTTAACTGCAAAATAATGTCTCCAAGTTGTTTCTTTCAATAGATCCAAACAGAGTTATTCACACAGAGATGACGTTAGTTCCAGAGGAGTTCGACAACTACCAGATTGGTGTTGATGCTGAATTGACGTTCTGTCTCAAAGAGTTACGGGTAAGCTGTCACCTCGTGTAGATAATAGAGTATCAAGAATTTGTTTTCCTTTGGAATCCACACTCCGGTGCTCTCGAATCCAGATTAAATGACATGGTATCCGGAAAACAGCAAAGTTTTTTTGCATTCCAAATCTGGAATTCGAAATCTAGAGTCCTTCTCTGGAAGGTGTAGTCTTTTAGTGTCGTGTTTTATCCAGGTTCATTTTATTTAACATACCACAAACTCAATACTTGCAATTCATTAACACTTTTGGCAACATTGCTGCATTAAGCCTTAACTTGATGAAGGTTATCGAAAGTCTGCTTGAATTGCTGATTAGTTGGCCATTCATGGATGTGACTTCGAAAGATGGTATCCAAAAGAAAACATTTTTTTCCTTTTAGTAAAGAATTTGTTTTTTACTGGCTCCTGGCTAAATCATTCCAAAATTTTTTTTGCTTCGACATTGTTTTTATAACCGAGAAAGTTACCGAAAGAAACTGTTAGCTATCGATGTAGATTCTTTTAGACTGACCAGTAAAAACCGCTTGCGTCATTGGGCGTGTTTGTGGCTTTCATTGATACCATTAAGGAATAAGTACGTACTTAAAATCTTTGTTAAAAGCCACAAATGTTTTGAACCATTAAGTCTTCATCAGTTGAATAACAAATATTTACAGTACGTAAAAGTGAAGTAAACGGCTGTTTGTCTGAAAGCCGTAACTGATTGTCAACCTCGTTTCCTAGTTTTCACCCATTTTTCTTTGGGGCCCTTGTGCTTTGCGCTTGAGTCATACAGAAAGTAGCCTGAAAAAGCTTGGTGTGTAACTTACGGCACGGACTGTTCAGGGACTGAATCCAACGGAGGAGCTCTATCTATTTTTTAGCTGTGAAATTGTAGCAAGTTTTCCTCACACTGAACAACCAGGGCCTTTTTGTTGAAAGGCCGATTAGCACTAATACAGGGTCAAAATTTTAACCAGCGTTCCTAATTCCAACTATGCAGACGCTGGTTTGGGCTGTAGTTGGCCATTGAGTTGTCAAGTTTTTTCCGTGGAAAATTTCAACAGTATCGTTATAAGAAACTGCAAATCTTTTCTAAGAGAAGAAGTTGTTGCTTTAACTCTGACTTAACCCAGATGTTGATAAATTGACAAAAAAATAACGAGTTTTTACTTGTTAATGAGGATGATTGGCACGTGTACATGTCTGCCGAGCGATTACTTGTCCTCCTCCCTGTAAGAAACTGGAACCAGAGTTTTATAAACTTTAAAGTCCCTATCAAGCTTATTTTTTTACTCTTTGGATTGAAACTGTTGTCCTCTGTGAACTCAAAATTCGAATAACCGAAGAAAATTTCAACGTCCATGTAGCCTTTTTATTCAAAAAAAGATTGGAATGTAAATTTTGACCGAGGAGGCCGGGGACTGGTAACCTGTGACGTAGCAGCAGTGAATTGTGTGGTTTTTGTTTCAAAAATTTCATTTTTGTTAAAAAATGTCATAAAATTTTTATTTCAAACATTTTCAAAGGATTAATTCATTGATTGAAGTTATAATAATCTGACTATTGTAGCAAGAATTGAGTTTTTGGGATGAAAAAGATTGTCTCTGCTTTATGCCTCCTGCTATGTCATCATTGCACGCTTCAAGCCTAAAAAATGTAACAGGAACTGCGAGAAAAGGTTTTATTTTCAAAAACTACTTTTATTAAAGTATTTTACTTTTCATCTGGAACTTAAAAAATAAGCTTTATAGGGACTTTAAAGGAACCCTCCACTGTATAGCATTATTAATGGTCGCAAATAAAACCTTTATTAAGTCTGTGTCCATATCAGCAGCCCAAGTTTGATATTTTTGTGCATACAACTAACGCAGAGCAGCTTCGTTTCATCAGTTTTACAATTTTCCCGCCTTTTTGATTTATGACGTAACGTGGTTGCAGTGCCAGTCCCCCTCTCGTTCGTTTCTATTGTATTCATCGCGAGTGGAGACTGGCACTGCAACCAAGTTACGTCCCGAATCAAAATGGCAGTGCGCGGGAAATTCGAAGAAAAACTGATCTAACTAAACTGCTTGCAATTAGTTATATGCGCAGAATTATCAAATTTGAGCTGCTGCAGGCTTTCAAGTGATCCTACTTTTCCTACTATTTCCTACTTTTTTGACCCATCTCCTAGTATTCCTACTTTTGTCTTAAAATTCCTACTATTTCCTACTTCTTCCTACTTTTTATATATGCCGCAATTTCAACAGATTGTGCAAGTTTGTATCATGCAGGAATGGGGAGCAAAAGTTCAAGGTTAAAGCCTGGACCACATGTTGCAAGGAAGATTTCTTGACGAACGAATGTTCATCTGGCATGTCCAGTCCAGATGGCTCACACTCATACCAGCATTGAAATGAGTCACAGGCTGACTAGAAGCAGTTCATCAGTACTTCTTCAAAGATCTGTACCAAAAGCTGCATTCTTATTCCTTCTTTTAAGCCCTCAGTTGTCCTACTTTTCTCCTACTTTTCCCCTTGAAATCCTTCTTTTTTCCTACTTTTAAAATAATTTTGGTCCTACTTTTCTCCTACTTTTTCACCTGGGTGTGCTTGAAAGCCTGCTGCTGAGATGTACATATAGATTTAATAGAAGTTTTATTTGAGAACATTAACATTACACAATGGGGGATTCCTTTAAGATAGGCGTTTAAGTTAGTAACGAGTACAAATATACTAAACCATGTGTAGTCAATTCGTTACAGTCATGACAGTATCATCCACTTTCCAGGCAATTTTATCTTTTGGTGAATATGCTAACCAGCCAATCAACATTCATTTTGAAACTGGAGGAAAGTAAGTAAACAAAAGTGTGTATTTTGTGTTTTCTTTCGATTGTATATGTTTTCTGTGTAGTATTGTACCATTGATAGATTTTCATTCACCCCCAAGTACAGATTTGAGTTTTTTCAATAATGTTTAGCATTTATATAGCGCTCTTTTCCATGTGGATATGATCAAAGGCGCTTAACAATGATTTACAGATGACTCTGGTATTGAGGGTCTAAGATAGTCCGCTATATACGGCTCACAGTAATGTTCAGTAAGAGTTGCTCTCAATTAGTAGAAGAGACAGGCCAAAACACCGGGATCACCCTACTCTTTTTTGACAAGTGATGTGGGTTCTTTTAAGTCCCCGGATAGGAGATCGAGAGACTCGGCCTACGGTTTAACGTCCTTATCCGAGAAGACGCGAAGTTCTAACCGTTTGCAGATTTTAAGCAAAGGCAGCACCTTCTCCTCAGTTGTTTTAAGACCCTGAGTGAAGGTTTGGCACCGGGAATCGAACCCGGGCCTCCCGCACGAAAGACTGGCGCCTTACCAACTAGGCTAAAACGCTTGCTTCTCCTGTTTTCAAGGGGCGAACTTATGGAAAACATGGGTATACAGTACCTTTAACTTCAAAGAAACGCTTGCTTCTCCTACTTATCCTTTCCTATACTTACCCTTGTAGCTCAGGTTTTAAAGTACTTATGAAGTTGAGCTCTTGTTTGAACCCAATCATCTAAACTTGTACAGTTTTACAATGCTGAGTATATCCTTATTTGTTTTTATTGTATTTCTGTGGCAAATATGTGACTGAAGGTAAAGGTTTCAATTCACTTTGACTTAGAAATAGAGATAATACGATTATAATTTTACTTACTAGTTTGCTTTAAGTTAGACATAAAACGCTATTAAAAGGTTTTAAAATATATAAAAGGCGAGGTAAAATTTTTTTAAAAAGTTTCCGAACGTTTTAAGTTAAAAAACCATCATCAGGGAATAAGGTTTCCGCCTGTCGTTGTCAATTTAAAAGTTCTAAGTTATTCCCATTGGGAAAAGAAAAATTGGAAAAATTACTAGTTTGCATTTATCCACATTTATCTTTTTTTCTTATTTTCATTTTTCAAGATATTTTAGAATGCGAGACCTTTGTCTTAACATGCAAGTAACCCACACCTGTTAATTTGTGGTCGTTTCAAGCCTTTTTTATTGCCAATTATCTTACCGTTCTTCCACATGTTCTTTTTTGTTGCTTGTTACATTTATGAATGGATAGAAAGGAAGTAGTTTGAAGCAAAAAAGAGTGCAATTAAACTGATGTTTCGAACTATTGGGGTATGAATAAAATGTATGAGGGATAAGTAGAGAGGTGGTTATATGGTAATAAAAAAAGTTGCTTACCAAATGAAATAGGTGGGTAGAAAAAATGACAGAAAGATTATCAAAGGATTAAAGGATCAGAAATAACAGAAAGCTAGTTAAAGTCCCTATCAAGCTTAATTTTTTACTTTTTGGATTAAAACTGTTGTCATATGTGAACTCCAAATTCGAACAACAAAAGAAAACTTCACGTCTAATTATGCTTTTTAATATAAAAAGGATTTGAATGTAAATTTTGACGAAGCAGGCCGGGGACTTGTAACCTGTGTGGAAGCAGTTATGAATTATGTAGTTCTTGGTTAGAAAAATTCATTTCTCTTAAAAAATGTCATAAAATTTTTATTTCAAATAATTTCAAGGGGATAATTCATTGATTAAAGTTATAACAATGTGACCGTTGTAGCTGGAGTTGAATTTTTTGAGATAAAAAAGATTGTCTCTGCTTCATGCCTCGTCCTACGTCATATATGACTCCTACAACGTCATCATTGCACGCTTCAAGTCTAAAAAACGTTACAGGAACGTCGAGAAAAGGTTTTATTTTCAAAAATCTCTTTTATTAAAGGGTTCTACTTTTCACCTGGAATTTAAAAAAATATGCTTGATAGGGACTTTAAACGCAAAGCGTTCATTTGTCCAATTGAGATTTTGAGTGCATGCCCAAAGTGCAAATGAGTCGAATTTCTTTTTTTTTGCGACAGTCGACTAAGTAGTTTTGAATGTTAACTTCTAATGTTCTCTCTTTTCGGCCAGACCCATAGTTTTTTGCTTAGACGGTGATATCTCGTATGAAGCGGACTTTGTGCTAGCAACGTTAGTCGACCAGTCTCCAGAATCGCAATTGTCTCAGCGCTCGGCTGCCGCTGCTCCTGCACTGAATTCAGACAACAGCTCAAGGCCCAACAAAAAAGCCAGGTACAACTATTACGTTATCATAGGAAATTA
Source organism: Hydrozoanthus tunicans (assembly GCA_026413305.1). Taxonomy (NCBI): domain Eukaryota; kingdom Metazoa; phylum Cnidaria; class Anthozoa; order Zoantharia; family Hydrozoanthidae; genus Hydrozoanthus; species Hydrozoanthus tunicans. The sequence goes on along the minus strand of JAOBAT010094027.1, from coordinate 1,617 downwards.
ACAATGCACGTTGAAAACGCGACGAAAATCGACGTTTCACTTAATTAACGCGAATTTTACAAAAATTAGGTTTACATGCATTAAATTAACGCAAATTTTTACGAAAAGCTTTATTTACTTCGATTTCTTCAAACTTGCGATTTACATCTCTGCACTTACAAATCTCAACATACTTATGCCCCATGGAAAAAAAAGAAGCGTTTACAGTTGTTAGCTATTAGGATTGCTCAATATATATCTAGTGGCGAACTCTGTCTCGTATTCTGGATTGTTTTAATGCCTCAGTGATCCCCGCGGCTTTCCACCCGTTCAGAAAAACTTTCTTTCCTTAGTGACTTTTCTCAGTGACTCTGAGGAGCCTATAGAGGAGTCGTGAGATTTTGATTTTTCTACAATGAAAAAAAGATGTTTTAAATTAACAATATTGTTAAAAAACGTGCATACAATTTAGATCAATATCAATATCTATTAAGATACAATTAATTTATGCAATTTGTCCAAAACTGCGTTAATAAAGTGCATTGTTAATTTCCTATAATAAGGTATTTTTTTCAGAGGGGCGTTGTCCTGTTACCAAATTCGGAGACAAAACTTTAGTGAGTGAAACTTAAATAACAAATACTTGAAACATTTATGAACTGAAGGCTGAAGGAACAGAATTTATAAAAAAGCCTGATAACTCAAGGTGGAAGATATCGAACATAAAAATTAAGTGAAGTCATATATTTTGATAACTGTTTCAATTCGTATTTACACATTCAGAAATATAAATTTTGTATATAATTTTATGTTGTCCTTCAGCAACATTTTGTAAAATAATGAAATTCGCCAGAAGCTAAAATTTGATTGAGGCCTAACGCTACTGTTAAAAAGTTGTAAAATATTGTAAAAATTAAAAAGGTCTTAACCGGTCGTTGACCGGCGAAAGCTCGGAAACATTTGTAAGAAAAATTTAAGACCTTTTTACAATATTTTACAACTTTTTAACAGTATAGCTTTAGGTCTCAATCGAATTTTAGCTTTTAGCGAATTTCATTATAAATTTTGTAAACTGCGTTTCAACAGCAACAGTAGAGAAAATATGTCGGCTCTGTTAAAACATAATATTTCACTCATTAGTTATTTTACCAACGTAAAATGCAGTGACTTATTCTTTTTTGCTAACATCGATTAAGTTCAAGGAAAAACAGAAGCAAGGCAAGTCAGTCACTGGAAACCAGAAGAAACCCACGATTAGGAGAGTCAGATCAAGGCACTTTCGATCACTCTAAGAATAATGGAGACAGGGAAAACCCCTTTGAATTGGAAGTGTCTGGTGTTAAAGAAGAAGATTTTAACGAAGAGGAAATGTCTCCACAATATAACATCAGCAAAACAAGCAAGTTATCACAAAACACTGGAAGATCTAGAGAAGAAGATTCGGCCCCTCTGAGGTGTTGTTTTGTTACTAATTGCTAACTGCGCTGTGACATTTTCTTGTACCTTGAGGATTCTAACTTAACGACCACATTTTTCAATGATTTCCTAAAAAAGATTAGTTTCAGGACAAATATTAGTTATTTAAGAACTGGTATAGGCCAGTTCCTTGGTACTGGTATTCCTAAAGAGATTAGTATC
>JAOBAT010094016.1:0-17047 GCA_026413305.1 Hydrozoanthus tunicans | reverse complement strand
AACATGTTTGATCCATGCAATCAATATTGCATGCGATAGAAATTGCATCGCAGGCCCCCGCACACAGAAGCGATGTGTTGCAATTTTGATTGCATGCGGCGAAAATTGCATACTATCGCACAAGTGTGCGGTGGGCTTTAGAAACCTGAGACAAGCACCCGCGTAACCCTTTCGATTCGGCGTCATAAGCGACGTATTGAAAGGCACCATTGTCAACTTCTGTCAATAAATAAATCCACCATTTCTAAATTCAATGATTTTTAAAAACACCTTCGGCGCCAGAGGCATCAAAAATCGACGGATTGGAACTCGAAATGCACCATTGTTGGCTTTTAGCGCTACACTTCAAGAGAAAAATGGCGCCGAAAGAGTGATGGAGCTCATGGCTCTAAAAAGGATTTAGTTTAAATTATTACATCGATCATAGCTGCATTGTGCCCACCGTCAGGATGCTAGCCAAGTGTGGCACTCGGGACTTTAATTCTTTTAAAGTTTCTTTTGTCTCTCAATAGATTTACGCAATGGCTACTGGGAAGAAACTCCGCGAGATACCGCATGACGTGGCCAAGCTAACGTACGACCAAACTATGGACAGTTATCAGCTTTACGCCGACCGCCATTTTGAAGCCGTTCGAAGGATTCTAGTATCCATTGACCCATCATTTTTGAACTCTTGATCAGTTGATATACGTGAACAGAGTTGTTTAAACTTAAAGTACACGGCGTGCTAAAGTCTTGTGATTTTTTCTGTGTTTAGTCATGTGAACAAAAATCTAGATCTTGCTTACTTTGTGTTCGATGTTAGGAAAAAGATGGCGGTCTAGTTTTTCCAACCAGAACACATGCACAAACTTTCCTTTGCTTTGCTTGTCAAAGTAGGTATCAGAATCAAAAACGTAAAATGGTCCACACTTTTATTTGTATGGTGTATACACTTCAGGTTCAAGGAATACCTGAAACATGTATTAATATTATTGTTGAATGCCAGAAAGTGGAGAATCTGACGATGTTGAGTTAAATAACTCTTTACAGTAATGAAGAAACGCTGAAAAAGAACAAAGTGCTCTGATTTACCGATAGGCAAACTGTTTACTGTGAACGCTCTACTAAATTAGCCCAAAATACCCTTAAAAATACCAAGGGATAAAACTTTTCCACCCTAAAAAGTACCTTTCGGTTTTAAAATAACCCTAAAAATTACCAGTTAATAAAGGCACGCACGTAATAGCAGTTTTTTTTTTAGAACGTTCGCCTAAGTACTTCTTGTTCAGTACTCACGTAACTTGCTAAAACACGGGACTGCAAGCTGTCCAACCCTAAAACCCTAAAAAATACCAGGCTCTTGGTTTAACACCGGATTTTTTTAAATTACCGGACTGGCAATTTTACCCCAACCATCCCAATACAGAGAGTCCCCCCCCCCCGAGTTGCATGGCTTCTGTTTGGGGGACATGCCGGCACAACAATAGGCGAATCTTTCGTGACGTCATTGTTTACATCATTCAACTTCAGGTAGAGAAAGAAACAAGAAAAAATAAAATTGAGAATATAATTTAAGAAAGTTAGTCGAGTAAAACAATAGATTAAACTTTCGGTTCTGTACATGCAAGTTTGAAGAAGATATCAATGTTCAAAAAAACTCGTAACAGCTGGGTGGCAAAATCGTTAATGAGCCATACATTCTTTGTAAAATTTCCAGTCTTAAACGCGCATAACAAGAAAAGTATTTATCAAATCAGTTTCATATTTTCAGACGATGCTGATTTTGCCAATTTCTTTTTATTCAGAACAATTGATATTATAGCTTGAATAAAAACAAGGGTACATATGCTAATGAGGCAAGAAATGAAAACAAAGATTCGCCTATAGGCCTTTTGCAACAAGTGACCACATGGTACATTTAATGATAAATTATTCTGGATGGCAAAGGAATGTCACAGACTCCACTGGGAAATGTAAAACAAAGAAAAATTACGCATTTCTGGTTGTGCCTTGTCTTGGGGTCTGTGACATTCCTTTGCAACCACGAATTCATTAAATGTACCATGTGATCACTTGTTGTAAAAGGCTTATTGAAATACAGGCCCGTAGGCTGGTTGTCAAACGGGAGGGTTCGTTAAAGCTACATAGCGGACCTGTATTGACCAGTAGTCTCAAACTGGCGTTCCCTACTTTTTTATTTATATATCAACAAATCCTTTTCATTTTAATTCAGTATTAAAGTAAAACGCACGTGTTAACCTCAAAATTCTACACATAAAAACGAGGTAGTTTTAATCATCATCCGAAATATTAAGAAAAAGCTTAGCATCACATTAATAAAAGTAGGTTATCAAAATCAAATTAACAAGCAAAACTTTACATCAACAAACGTTCAGCCTGCACTCGGAGCGGACCTCAACAGTGAGGGGGGGGGGGTCCGTCCGAACCTTCCGAACACCCCCCCCCCCCCCAGCCTACGGGCCTGACCTACCACAACTTGTTCGGCAGCACGCAGTTTCGCCAAGACGCGACATACCGCTGGATGTGGGGAATAATCCATTTAATAGGTTCGCCGATCTACAGCATCAACAAGGAACCCCAAAACGATTCCCCACCCTCCTACCCTCTCTAATAACCCCTCTTCAAGTAGGGCCCCGAAACTAATCTGGTATGATTTACTAGCCTTCTCCGCAGGATGGTAGACGACGGCCGTGTCAGTGGTTTGGATTACACAATCACATGATCACATCACGTCTGGCAGCCGGGAGACCTGCACATCCCAGAATAAATCATGGACCTCGTACGAAGTGCCGCCAAAGCTCTCACCAGCAAAACGCTGATAAGGCCTGCTTTGACCAGTTTTCAGAATGCTTTTTCCTGTGCTCGCTCGCCACAATTGACCCGACAGGCGTTCAGGTGTCGATCTACGATAGCAGCGGCTCAGTTGAGCGAGCAAGCGGAGAAAGAGAACCTAAGATGTCGCCGGGATTTGGCAACAGTTTATCGAGGTTTCGCATGGTACAACATGCATGAGGCAGTGTGTACACATCTAACTATGATGGCTCCAGCGAGAGATGGTAACGGCGAGGTAATGTTGGCCATAGGACATGGTGAGCACTGGAGCGAAGTAAGTTACGTTTAGTTTAGTTCTAGCACACGGGTACACAAATCTGCCAATCCGTGGCAAATTTATGCCAATCCACCGATCCCCATCAATTTTTTTTTCAAATCTGTCGATCCGTGATTGTTTTTTCTCATATCCGTTTACGAAGCTCGTTGAATCACAAAAGAAAAACTCATCGCAACTTGATGCATACTTCCGAACTGTAACTTGAGTACGACAAAAGAACAATGCCAATATGGTTCGATACATCGTTCTGGAACGCAGTTTAAAGAGTGGTAGTTTAACTTCAACCTTAGTTTCTTCGTGACACGGTTATTATATTTAAGTTAAGTATTGTTTCTGTGTTTCAACGTGTTTTGGGATGAAATAAGCAATGGTTCTGCTGGAACAAATGCTGTATTCTGCCGAGGAGCATATAATTCTTGTATTGTGGCTGCTAGCTCTGCAAACCGAGAGCCAATGGGCGCCAAAGGCGCGACCTCTTTAGGGGGTTCCGGGGGCATGCCCCCCCAGAAAATTTTAAAATGCAGTCTCTGAAATGAAAATGCCAAAAAATATCATCTTATTCAACTAATTTTTTTTTTTGGAAATTCAGCAACTTTAGACACTCTCAGTGGTAACTTTTTAATAATTTATATAGAGGGAACAAAGTGCCCACATGTTAACTACACAGTGAAAAAACCTCGATCCTAACAAGTTCAGGATCAGCAATCCAAACATCAATGCAAATCAGCGAATTGGTTCAGTTTTTTGACAAGATCTGTAAATCTGTGGTTTTTTGGCATTAAATCCGTTGATCCAGCAATCTATTCACACCCCCCCCCCCCTTTAATTTGACCGTACCATGTCTTGCTGAGTGAACCACCTAATGATAAAATTTTCCTCACTTCTTGGTCGAGAATATCAAGTATTTTGACCTGCAAAGAGAATCTACTCATCTTGATTGGATAAAGCTTGTTTTTAAATATATATAGAAATATACACATAATTTTATATATGCAATATTTAACACTTATCCTTGAAGTTGAATATTATTAGTGGCAGATAACCTGGTGTGATGTATAGATTTTCATCTAGCCACTATCCATTGAAATTGAAATAGGAAAATTGTTTTAATTAGTAACAAGCCAACGAGGCAACTGATCTACACAATTTTCTTTTCAAAACAAAATAAAGATTTGTAAAATTGATCGAAGCACAGAGTGAGACGAAACTAACTTATGGCAACAAATGTAAATAAAGCTAATTGTCAGAACTGAAATACTTTTAAACCAAACTTTGTTGCCTTCTTGGTGTTTAGAGTTATTACATTCTTTAATTGTTACTTTTTCAATATCATTATCTGAAACAGACACAAAGGGAATATTTTCATCTGGCATTTTGTTTCAGCTTCTGTTTCAGAGGTAAATATTGTCTCGCATTTACTATTTTTAAACCAATCAAATTGTGCTTTGCTGAGCTGGTACTGTATATACTAAGAATAATTATCCCCTGGAGTGGCAGTGACTAGTGAGTAATTATTCACCGAAGTGGAGGTGAATAGACAAGGATATTCACAGAGCCATGAAAGCAGCAAGGTAAATATACGTGGCTTTCACCAACATTTTGGTGAATAATTACATTAGCACATAGCCAACCAGTGAATCAGTGAGAAATTGTTGTTTTCAAAAAAAATGAATAAGTAAAAAAATTCACTTTTACCAAGCTACTGCACGCATATTGCTAGACATGCGAGACTGAAGCCAAGAATGAGATCAACATGTTGTCAACTTCGTTCGCTGCTGTGTTTATACTTCAGTTGTTCAGCGCTTGAAATTTGCAATATATTTTCAACCGTGTGTTCTGACAAACGTGGCAAACAAAGAGCCAAAATCAAGATAGAGTCATATAGTTTACTTGTGGCTTTTGAGGTCAGAATTGAAGTTGAAGGTGAACTTGACAATTTAAAAGATAATTTTAAAATGTGCGAGTGCCACCATGAATGAGACCAAGAGGAAGCTTGATTGCCATCATTCACTCCAAAAGAAGGTTTGTCATTTTACATGCATATACTTCTTCATGGCAGCTGTGTGTTTCTCCCGTTTCTGGTGGCCAAGACACAGAGGTTTTATGAATGCAGTTGTTTGGCTGAAGAGTGTTCACATCGACCAAGCTCACCGGCCTCTTCTGAGTTTCCATTGTGAGCGGCCTTTTATGAACTGTTGGTGCAGTTTCAACCTTTTGACCAGGCCTTCGATTCAAAGCTGGAGTTTATTATCAAATTTAAACAACTTTCTGACGTATGCAGTAAACTAATATTAATACTCTTTTAAAGTTTAAGATCACATGTCCCTTAGTGTTGTTACTATAATTGCAGGTTACACCATCATCATTGATTGGGCTTAAATTTGAAAATGACAAGTGCGAAGTTGTAGAAGGGGAGGGGGAGGTCCAGTTAGAAACTGGCATGATACACAAAGGTGTCCATGATGCCCGGCCAGATGCAGTTTGTGTGTTTCACCTTCACTCGCCCTTCGCCACTTCCCTAGGTGAGTCTGATTTATAAGCATCATCTAGTTTTGATCGTCTTGGGGTTTCTATAACAATGTAGGGAAGATCAGAGAACATTCACCATCTCCTTTGGTTTTTCAAGAATGTTTTAGATCTCTGACTGTTAAGCAGTCCAGGCTCAGCCCCTGGCCTTAGCTTGCCGAGAATTGAATTGTTGTGCGGCCTCAAATCCACACACCTCCTGTGCACAGAGAGATGAACTCTCATCCTTTAGCAGGCCTAGGAGATCTAGACTTTATATTAAAGAAAGGCATGCTGAGCAGGGTTTGATATGTTATTACAAACTATCATTACTTCATGGTCGCAGAAATATCATAAACTTAGAAGCAGTTTATCAAGCAACCACAAAGTTGTCTGTATTCAATTTCCCCAGTTTTATTGTAAAACTCCTGTAGCCTCAGCTCCTGGCCACAATTGGGATTAAAGTCAATCATGTACTACTGTATATATTATTAGTTAGACTTCATATGTGTACATGTATTGGGTTTATAAGTACAACTAAAGCTAAATCTCCTTTTGAGCCTGCATGGCCAATCAGGCTTACATAGGCTTGTGCTTATCCTTAAGCTTATTTTCTAGTAGCAAGCATAGTATAGCTGCGTTTCAACTCTCCCGATTTTTGGCAGGAGTTTCACGATTTTCAACCCTTTCTATTGGTCTCCTGCACAATGGTTTGAATCTCCTGCTTTTCTATGATTTCAATGACACATGCAAATGGAGTTTTCTGAACAGTGTGGAAAACAAAATCATTGCTTTTAATTCAGTCAAAACACCATGAATAAGAAAATTTACATCATCAAAAGACTTAGTTAGCCGCAACTAGTAAGGGACACTCATGTTTGAGCATCAAAACCTGCCAAACTGTCAGGCTAGTAGAAAAACCTGCAATTGTATTCCCAGCTAAATCTGATTACTAAGTACTGCCAAATTTCATTTTTAATATAACTTTAGACATAGATGAATGCAGCCTACAATAGGCAATCAGATCACTACTAGACTTGTGCAAATATTATGTCCAAGGCCTGTTTTCTCTTTTTATTTACATTTTTTTAAGTATTACATACATAAACTCTCTTATTTTTTGTTAGTCAATCACATGCAGAAATGTCTGCATGTTGGTGACATGTATACTAAAGGTTCAGTGGAGAATGATGGGTTATGCGAATTTGTCTCAAAATGCAGGAAAGTGTTTCAGATATTAGTGTAACTTTCAAGATTTCAGTGCTTGAATTGGGGCCTACATGTCATGTAGAGTTCCACCCACTATATATTGAAACAAAATCATTTCTGAGAAGGGTTCCTCTTGTACCTTTTACATCCCTTCACCCCCTTGCCTTCCCCTCCCTCCCACATCCAAAAAAGACCAACCTACAATCTCAAGATTTTAGAATTCTGGCACACTGAGGTTTGACAGTTGCTATGCATAAAAGTCTTTGACTCCCCCCTGGACAGTACAATAATCCATTGCAGGGTAGCCCCCAGTAGAACTGGTACCGGTACTCTTTTATACAGCCGAGTTGACTGGAACAAGTCAGGTAAAATGTCTTGCCCAAGGATAGTCCAACACAGAGGTCAGACTGGGGCCCAAACTCAAAACCTTGTGTAGGATTAAGAATCAAATTCGCTATTACCACTACACCATTAACTGCATCACTGCCATCAAAAGTGAATTTATTTATTTTGTTTATTTTAATTATAATTATAAACAGTGATCTTTTTACTTTTTGTATATATTTATTTCCAACAAACACACTTTGTTTTAGAGCCTTTGCTTTCAACAAAATGTTATACATCTCAGTCTCATACCCCTCCAAATATAACTGGACATCAATGCTAGATGCATTAAAGAACTAGGCGCCTGTAATGGCGTTTACTCAGGCTGCGCTTAGGCTTGGAACCTCAGAAATGTATACGATCTATAATGCGTGTTTTAACTTTGTCATAGGTCGAAATGGAATTTTGAATTGCTAAATATTTTCATTCAACTTCAAGTTAAATTCTTTAAATAAAATTCCAAGTGAGTGTTCCTAGCTGCATAAGTATATGCGGATTGAAGTTCATTTGTTTGATCGGGCCTTGTTCTGTTGTTTTCAGTCTTGAAACATTTGCATATGGCGCACATCGATAGACTCAAAGATTGATAGATAGATTGATAGTTAGGCTTCACAGATGTAGACTCGGCCTACCACAGGTAGCCCAAGTAATAACTGTTTTTTTTCTCTGTATGATTGACTACTGTAGATTTTTTTGCAGGAATGCTGGAAGAGAATTGCTTTGGAATGTACCACCAGACGCACTGTAGGTTCTACAAGAGCTTTGCCTATGATGATCAGTATGAAGGTGGCGCAGTCGCGTTTGAAGAGGGGCAGCGAATTGCAAGCTTTCTAAAGACTAACAAAGTCTTATTCATGGTAAACCATGGAGTGTGTGTGACAGGACCTAATGCTGCAGCAGCATTTGATGACTCTTACTTTCTGGAGCGAGCTTGCCAGATGCAGGTAACAATTAATTTTTCAACATCATTAAATAACAATTGCAAATGTTGTCCTAATTAGGAAACTGCTAGCAAGTTATGGTCATTGTTTCTTATCAATCTTCTTGAAAACATTAAGAATAGTATTCAGGAGTTTCCTATTAAACAAAGTGCCCTCAGATTTCTGTAGTCTTAGAAGAGTGGCCACTTGGGGATCATTATAGCCTGCTTGCAGGCGGTGAGTGTTTTAATAGGCGGATAACTCACCGGACTTGTCCTTGCGGTGCCATCTTGGATTTCGTGGTCAAGCAGAATTGGGGCTGAGCGAAAAACTGAAAGGGGGAGGAGAAAAAAAAAAAAAAACCACTCGGCCCCGATTCCGCACGACCACGAAATCCAAGATGGCGCAGCAAGGGCATGTCCGGTGAGTTTTCTGCCCATAAAAACACTCGCCGACTGCAAGCAGGCTATAATGATCCCCAAGTGGCCACTCCTCTAAGGCTACAGAAATCTGAGGGCACTTTGTTTAATAGGAAACTCCTGAATACTATTCATGCAAGCAGGCGAGGCTCATAATAAAAATCTGTTTTACCATATTAAATCCCAACACTAATACTGCAGAGTAGTTTCAATAAGTTTTTATTATGTCTTCTATGTTTAACCAGCTCAATGCAGAACTTTATGTTCTTTGACAAAACTTTTTCCAAGGGTGGCTGTATTGAATTCCCTAACCATTACACAATTTTATCACAAAAACAATAACCTTAAAGTTGATGTTTTATTTACTTTTAGTCATATCATCAATGTTGGGCTAGATGTTTGCAGAACCTTTATTAGAGCTGTCAGTTAGAGTACCAAAATTAATAGGATCCCAGAGTAATTGGCTTAAAAACCTTACCCTTTCCAGTGCCAAAATACCTGAATAGGCGATATATGGGAGTACCCCCCTCCCCTTCCCCCCAATAGAAAGTTTTGGGGGGTTTGTATTAGTGATAATATTCTTTTAGCACTGAATCATAAAGAATCTGGTAGTTTGAAAGATTTGATAATCAAGAACATGTATGAAGTATACTGAAAGCATACAAACAAATTATTTTTTGACATGCTCATTTTCTACAGATGACAGCAATGGCTACTGGGAAAAGGCTCCGGGAGATACCAGATGATGTAGCAAAGCTTACATATGACCAAACCATGAACAACCATCAGCTCTATGCTGATCGCCATCTTGAAGCAGTCCGAAGGAAACTTTTGGCTCTTGATCCAACTTTTTTGGATTCTTAAAAAAAATTTAGCAAATAAACATTTTTGATAAAAAGCATACATTATTCTGAGCCTTGTCAATGTTTTGCATAACAATATAGTAAAAACATTCTTTTGAAGAATTCAAAATTTTAAAAAAAAAGTGAAATTAAAAAAAATTAATACCTGATTTCTGGAAAAGTTGAAATAATTTTAGGAAGCCCCTGCTTTGATTGCAAAATGTTTTTGTGTTTGACTTGAAGGAGAGTGCCTTCCTTTTTCTGTGGGCTCTTGTTCTGTGCATGCAGAAAGTGGTATTTACAATTTTTGATGCAATTTTGAAAGTATAAGTAGTGCATCATTGACTTTAGTGAATGATCATTGCGTTTGATCACTAGTCTTGGCTTTGAAACATTAAATGAGTAAGAGAGAAGGCTGGAAAAAAAAGAATAACAAGTTTACCCTCTTTGGAAAAGGTTTTTTACTTGCTAAATTTTGGATGCCGGCGCAGGCAGTTACTCTCATAATTTCTTCCTTTTGTCTTCTCTTAACCGCTCTGAAATGTCATCTTTTAATATTTACATTTCTGTCCTCACCACAGCGTTTCCACATCTGTGACATTTCGACAATGCAGTGTAAACAACAGGCAGACTGGAATTGACAGACTCGCCAGCTGAAGAAGGACTTTAGTTCCGAAACGTTTGGTGATGACACAAATATAAATGTAAAAAGATGACATTTCAGAGTGGTTAAGAGAAGACAAAAGGAAGAAATTAAAAGATTTTTTAGTAAGCAAAAAAATTATCCAATATGCTAGCTGATGATTGAACAGCCAAGCAGGGTATCATGCTCTCTTGCAGGTATTCTTATCAAATTCTTTTGAGTTTTGTTATACAGTCACTAAGTTCTTTTAGATTTTGGAAGAGACACTTTTAGTATTAAAGAAATATTTGAAATTGTATTAGCTTTATCTACACATGTTTTTCAAATTTGGCAAACAAATGTTTCAAATATAGTACTGTTTTTAAAAATTGAAAAACTGATCTCATGGCATATATGCTCTTTAAATTGATGATTTCAGATGTTACCTGAAGTCTTGACATTGTGACATTAACATAAATCGTTATCTAAAGATGTACCCCATCACTTCCTTTCTTTCCTTTCTCAAAACAAAATTAAGGACTATTTTAGGACTCTTTAAGTTTTTGAGGACCTAAGCTATGGGACATCAACTAACAGAACTGACCTAAAACATGACTTTTACGATATTGTGGCAAAGACTGCACGAAGTGCTGTAGGATCTCCAGGTACTGCTTGAAGCCACCCAGTAAACTCTGCCCTTTTGGAGCAAAGATTCTTGGAAAATGCATTTCCCAGGAATTGTTGAGATTTATCAAAAATATCAAAACAAAGAAAAAGCAAAAATTTAAGGACTTTTTAAGGACCATGACTGATTTTTTGTAAAATTTAAGGACTTTTGAGGCCTTAAATTTTGGAAAGTGAAAATAAAGGACTTTTAAGGTTTTTAAGGACCCTGTACTGTCAAAAAGACCTGGTTCAAGATCCAATATAAAATAAAGTTCTCTAATTATTTAGCTCTCTATACCAAGACAGAAATTAGGACACTATGATCTACCATAGATCGAGCATTATTTTTTATAATAAAATTATTTGTGTGCCAAAGCTGGAAATAATTGCAAACCAAAGTGTAGTTAAATATCCCATTTCTACTAACAATGCTGACTTTAAAACTGTTTGTTTGTTAGAATTGGTGATTGTTTTCAGTAGTTGTTTAGTGTTATTGTCTTTGAATATTTTGTAGGAAAGGTGCTGATTAGATCATTTTTAAAACTACCAAAACGTTTCTAGTTTCATATGTACAACAGTCTGTTACCAAACTTTGTTAAGACCTGGTGATACTACAATTAATACTTAAATATAGATGTATGTATCGTCAATAATTTCAGATCGAAAGCTTGGATCTTGATGCATCAGAATTCTTTGAACACTATCAAAATGTTCTTGGGAATATTCTTTGATGTCTGAAGTCATTTGTTTGTGTGTTTTTTCAACTGTAACTTGAGGCAGTTCATATAGTTTTTGTCCACTTGACATCGCTAAAATCTGTAGAATGATTTGATCAGAGTTAGCAATGTTTTATATTCCATGCCTTGCGCAAAACACCAGTACAATAATGATGTAGGTAACACAGAAACATGGAACCAAAAAAAGTGCACACTTTGTTCAGTGATGGAAACACACAGTCAGGAATTTTTTATTTCAGTGAAGGAAGTGCTTTGCAAAAAATGAGCCACAAGCGTTTTTTAAAGGTTGTGTTGGACTGACAAATACCATGGAGTTGGGGAAAAGTTTTTAAAGTGCCTGTAACTAACAATTATTTTTGTTACCACTAAAAGTGTTTGGAAATTTAAGATGTTTAATAAAAGAATTTCTGAAATTGGTCGTACTCCCAATTTTTTAGACACATTTGAAGTTCAAGATTTGTTGCTTCATGCGTTTTGAAGGGACTGGGTTATGACGTCATTCCTGGGCATCTCTGGGTCAAAGCACAGCAAGGTGGACACAAATAAATCAAGAGATTTTTATTCAGAAGTACACTCCAATTCCTCATACAGTTTTCACTTCTTTTATACCTTTGTGTTTAGAAAGAATAACTCATTTGCTTTATTTCAGGTCAAGCCAGTCACACAAAACATGGTCGTGAACCAAGATGTCTGAAAATTTTGCTAGCTCGAGCCACTGAGGAAAAAACAAATGGACCAAATTTCAACCAAAAATTTTCTTGCAGAAGTACTTCAAACTGTATGTAAAACGATTTGATCCCAAAAAGGTTGTTAGCGTTACATGCACTTTAACACTATCACCCTTAACCCTTTCAGCCCTAAGGCATTTGTCAACATCTAAATTCTCCTTACAGTAAACAAAAGAAAACAAGCTGGTTAGTACTGAGAATATGAAATTTGATCATCCACCAAAAACTCTGGAAGATGAATCAAGAAATTCTCCCAAACTTCTCATAGGAACATTATGGACTTAAGTTGGGAGAATTTACAAACTCATCTTTCAGCACTCTTAGGGGTTAAAGGGTTAAGGCTCTGCAAGATTTACATCTGTGCTAACTTTTTTGCAGCTCTTGTGATCTGAAACAGTTTTAAAACAAGCCTGAACACGGTGCCCCAGATTCAGCCCCTGCCAGATTTTCAACAATCTGGCTAGGGCTTAGTCTGGGGTACAGTGTTCTGATTGTTTTCACCTGACATCACAGTGGCCATGTTGGTCAGGCAAAAGAATTTGGACAATTTCTTTTGTTTAGGGCACCCACGTGGCCGGTTTGTATTTTGTCTTTGATATCTCTAGGGAGTATGTGAAAACGGTCTATAATTCTTATTTTTCCTTACATATCGTCCTCGGCCAGTTTATCCCTATCTAACTTCTTTTAGTAAAATCATACTAGTGGTATATCATGAATGCTGCATTCTGATTGGCTGCGCAACTCATAGGCTATTAGTGATAGCCTACGAGTAGCGATTGCGCGTGATTATATTTGTCGTAAACATTAAAAAATTAATTTTAGAGCTTTAAAAAAAGACTTTTTACTTCTGATTTTTGACCAACTAGTATGATTTCACTAAAACAATTATCCCTCTCGCCCTCATGGGCTAGTAGTCAAATAGCAATTGGCTTCTAGCCCATTCGGGCTTGAGGGATAATATTTATTAATAAATATAACTCATGAATGTAAAATAGGTAATTTTGCAATGAGAAAATGGAAATTGAACAAACATAGAAAATATTAAAAATGAAAAGTAAGTTCTTCTCAATTGGTCACAGGAAAACTATGGGCTCAAGTTGGGAGAATTTAGCAACACATCATTTGGCATACATGTAATATTTGGGGCGAAAATAATCAAAGTATTTCAGCTATACAGACCTACCTGATGCATGCAAGCTCTTTCCAAGAAGTAACTGTGTTCCAATCCCTGTGCTGCATCTGGGGCCGTTATAAGAACACCATGGTTGCATAAGAATGCAATAAATTTTTCCTTCCCAAGAACATTAGCAATTCTTTGCCCTTCATCAAAGTTTTTTGAAAGGCCTCCAAAATTCCTGTCAAAGATGAACTTCCTGTAGAAGCGACAATGGTTTTGATGGTACATCCCAAAGTGGGGGTTTTCCAAAAACCCTGAATAGGTAAAAACAAACAATACCAAATACAGTGAAACACTGTTACATTGGTATATCCATATATCCACCGCCTGCTTAGCCTAGTTGGTAACGCGCCAGTCTTTTGTGCGGAGGCTCAGGTCCGATTCCCAGTGCCAGACCTTCACTCAGGGTCTTAAAACAACTGAGGAGAAGGTGCTACCTTTGCTCTAACACCTGCAAACGGGTAGACCTTCGCGTCTTCTCGGATAAGGACGTTAAACCGTAGGCTCAGTCTCCCAATCTCCTATCGGGGGACTTCGTGATCCCGGTGTTGTAGTCTGTTGTCTACTAACTGAGGGCAACTTTTACTCATTTATTTAGCTTCACTCAGGCTTTCAAGCACACCCAGGTGAAAAAGTAGGAGAAAAGTAAGACCAAAATTCTTTTAAAAGTAGGACAAAGAAGGATTTCGAGGGGAAAAGTAGGAGAAAAGTAGGACAACTGAGGGCTTAGAAGAAGGACTAAGAATGCAGCCTTTGGTACAGATCGTTGAAGAAGTACTGATGAACAGCTTTTAGTCTGCCTGTGACTCGTTTCACTGCTGGTATGAGTGTGAGCCATCTGGACTGGACATGCCAGATGAACATTAATTTTGTTTGTCAAGAAAACTTCCTTGCGACATGCTAAACACCTGCAAGGCTTACTCCCTATTCCTTCATGATACAACCTTGCAGAATTTGTTGAAATTGCAGCATATAAAAAGTAGGAAATAGTAGGAATTTCAAGACAAAAGTAGGAATAATAGGAGAAAGGTAAAAAAAGTAGGAAACAGTAGGAAAAGTAGGATCACTTGAAAGCCTGTTCACTACTCTTAGTTAGACGGAGAATCCAACAGGTTTTACAACCTAATTACTGGACTCCGAGGGCCTACGGTTTAACGTCCTTATCCGAGAAGACACGAAGGTCTAACCGTTTGCAGATGTTGGAGCAAAGGCAGCACCTTCTCCTCAGTTATTTACTCAACATTACTGTGAGCTGTATATAGCAGACCATCTAAGGCCCTCAGTACTAGAGTCATCTGTAAATCATTGTTAAGCGCCTTTGATCATATCCACACGGAAAAGAGTGCTACACAAACGCTAAACATTATTATTGTTTTTTGTTAAATGTCACTTGGTAAAAACAAGTGATAATTGTACAAAGACATGACTGGATATTCTAAGACCCATTTGTTGTCTCTTTTCCAGTGCCTTATAGGCTTTGTCAGTGGTTTGACACCCAGTGCTCAACTTTTCTGCAATGAGGGAGCTAAAAACTTGAATGACTTAATATGTTGAATCCAAGAAAAAAGTTAATTTAGTATCACTTACAGTAAATTATTTAGAACAATCTCCTCACCAAGATGTAGAATAAGAGTTTTAATAGATTTTCTTCTTACCAAGAGCTGTCGCATAAGGCATGTGTAAGTGCACACAGCATACTGCATCAGGACATGCATCATGCACACTTTTGTGTATTGTTACAGCTTCAGTCTGAACTCGGCCATCCCCCTCAACCACTTCACACTTACTGTTAAGACCCAGAAGAGATGATGGAGTCACCTAAAGCCAAATTGTAAACAATACATATTGGTGAATCTAGATAACAGGAAAGTAAGTTACACAGGGACCCTACATCCCACATATTTTCATAATTCCTTGGGGGTCTTTGGAAGATGCTAGGTTATTCTTAGCTTCTGAAAAAATGCAGGAATATTTTTAGCTAATGTGCTTCTATCATCTCAAATCAACAA
Source organism: Hydrozoanthus tunicans (assembly GCA_026413305.1). NCBI lineage: Eukaryota > Metazoa > Cnidaria > Anthozoa > Zoantharia > Hydrozoanthidae > Hydrozoanthus > Hydrozoanthus tunicans. Next base: position 1,717 of record JAOBAT010094016.1, on the reverse strand, counting down.
TAACATAAGTGATTCAAAGGAATTTTTTGGGTAGACAAATTGAGTCTGAATATGGAGTTTTTTGGGTATAAAAATATGAACCTTGCCCTTCTCTCAAAAAAGGGACTTTGTTTGAGCTAACTTGACTGATATTTGAGCTTAAATCTTGGAGCAAGTAGGCACTAAAAACGTAAAAACATCTGAGTTTTTGACAATTATAGCTATTCTTCACCAGATAGAAAACCCTACACTGAAACTATAAATAAAAATGTTACAATTTTAAAAAATTAATGTGCGAAACACAAGATGACAGGGCAGTTGGTCCTTGCCTCAAGTTCAAAATATGTCTCTTCTATTTATGTTGATACTGTATGTATTTTTCAACCTGTGCTCTGTCAATCTCTTGTCTTTAGTAGCATTCAATGACTTTGATAACATGCTGACGATTTATACCCCGAAATAATAATTTAGTATGAAACAGGATTTCAAAAAAACTCTGAAAGTGACAGTTGAGAAATTTGAGCGGCTACCAGGCATAAATTAATAATACCCTCAAATTTCTGCTTCTAAAGAACTGTCTTGAATCATTTTCTTACTGTAAAGTCATTATTTGAAAAAAAAATTAGGTACGCTCCTGACCCAAAAAAATGCACTTTCCCCTCAGATGGACAACCATGAAACTAAATATTTTTTTCTTGAGCCTCAAGCTCCCATTTCTGCAATGCCACCCTATAAGCAACCCCCTAACCTCCTGCGCCCCCAAACCGTCCCCCAAACTCTGTGCATGTAGGACCCTGTTAACTAAATGGACCTTGTTTCGGGCCTACATTTCATGTCCGTACTCCGTACCCAAGATTTCCAAAGCATCTCCGGCAGCCCAAGCTACGTATCTTGTTAAGCCATCTATGCAAGTATTCAAAATATTTACTTCTCTCCAATGCAAGCCACGTTTTATCACCAACATTACTTCTCCTTCCCCGTTAGCTGCTGGGGCCATCATGGTCACGTGGTTATCTATTCCTTCGTGCAGGTTATAAAACTCCAGTGCTCTGTACAGGGTCGCCAAATCAACACGGCGTTGCCAGTTCAACTGCGTTGCATTCCCATTCAAGCTCATTGTGCCACTAAATCGTCTCTGTACAACGCGCAGAGACTTCGATATTGACTTTCCAATACAACCAAAGGGATAGCTGTTTGGTTGCAACACTGAAACGAAGCTTGTGTGCTTTCCAAGTTTTAGAATACATCTGCCGCTCGCAGCCGCCATTTTTTAACAGGTTCGTTCCAGGCTCCTCTCAAAACAATTTGGCACGATACGGACCGTGACACTGAGTTACAAATGACAAGTACTACCCTAACTTTTTTAAATTTTTCGTCCTTCCTGATTTTTACAAAACACAAAAGCTATGTAAAATGTTTCCGCCTTTCTTTCTAGAAAAGTGATTTTTCGGGGCTGCTTTACTTAGGTGACTCAGCGAGCTGCATGACTGGAGCTGGGAGCTGTCACGCCATGTCACAAACATACGCAGTTAAAAACAAAAGGTGAAGTTAGAAATACTGGTATATTCATGTAACTCTCTCTTAAAACTTGATAGATTATCAAGGTTTCTCATCTCCTTTGGAAGGTCATTCCACAGGAGAGCACCACTATAGCTAAAGCTACGCCTTAAATATTCAGTGCGTGGCTTCGCTAGATACAATTTATTTTCATGGTCCCTAATAAAATATTCAGTGATCC
>JAOBAT010093994.1:0-17051 GCA_026413305.1 Hydrozoanthus tunicans | reverse complement strand
CCCCCTCCTCCCTCCCCCTTGTGACCCCGGGGCATTTGACAGAAATCTTTTTCCTGGGGCCAGGAGTTTGACTTTAGGAAGTGCCCGGGGGGCTGGGCATTTGAACCAAAGAGAGGGGGAGGGCTGGGCATTTGAACAAACATTGAAATTTCAAAATGCATCAATTTGTTTTCCTATGATGAATTCAAGTGCCTTTAGGCTTCAAATTTGCTGACATTTTAATCATAAGACGTACCTGTGGATGTTCCAACACCGATACTCAACACAACCTACGTGGGGCCAATTTCCTCCTCAATGTCCAACAGGGGCAAGGACCTTTGGACTCAAATTTTTCCCCTTGGCCGGGATTTTGAACACCAATCCTGTCCCAGGAGCTGGGAATTTGGCCATGTTTAATTCCCGGGAGTTGCCCGGCAGGTGGAGGATGTTGAAGTTTTGAATTGATCGATATACATATTAATTATAATGTTAATGAACATTGAGTAGGAGCCAAAACGTATACATTCATGTCCAAGAACATAGCCTCTATTAATAACAATATCACTTTGGATGGCAGTTGAAAACAGTTTACTAATTTTGGCTCGCATTTCTCTTTGTTCTATTCAGCGGGCTTCTGAGTATCTTTTAGCCCGCCAAATTCTCCATTTATAATTAGCCCGCGGTAAAATGAATAGGCGCCACACTACTGTCCGAAAAAGTTGTTACAAATAGCGCTATGTTGCGTTATTTCAATTGAACTCCAAGAACTCCTATTATTGAGAAAGATTTTTGAAGGAAGAAGCAAAAAACTGCACTTTGCAATGCTAAAACTTGCACGTGTGCTCATGAACTCAGCCCAGTCCTAACCTGTTTCCAGTTCGTCCTCCTCTATTTCGTGTTTTCCAACGTGTTCAGTGAGAACCATCCCATACTGCTTTAACTGCTCGATAATTCGCTTGTATAACGCTGCATCATCCCTGCCTCCCCTTATACTGCCGCAGAAATAAATTTTCCGAGACGAAGCCTGCTCCATTTTTGATAGCCACTGAACGTGAACTGAAATCGAGTACGTTTATCAGCAGGCGTCGTTCTAAACAAATAGAAAGTCCTGGAAACTAGTTACATCCGAAGCGAGCGATACGAGGTTTTTCTCTCTAAAAATTATAATGGAAGCTGCGCGGAAGGTTCCCAACATATTCAGAAAGCTAATTGTTTCAAAATTGTCCACCAATTTTCGAGAAGCTGTTGAAGTTGTAAACTCCCCAGTTCAGCAACCTTCTGCTAAAGAGTTACTCATTAGAAACAGGTAAAACTGTGATCATTGGCTCGTAGAATGGTGTTTAATGCATTTAATGGCATTGGCACAAATCGTTCGATGACTGTCGCGTCATCATTTTCATTTAATTATTCTTTTATCTTGATGCTTCAGTTTGAAGTTTTCATACGGTTTTCATTTGGAAAATTAATTAACTGATAGGTGTACTGAATTGTTTGTGAATGTGATGGTTGAGATTAGAGTATTGTTTCCTTGCCAGATTTGTAGGTGTGAATGCGTCAGATGTCAATTTCTCCGCGGGCAGATACAATCCAAATCTTGCACCGCCTTTTGATATTGGATTTGAGGTACAAACTATATTAAGAATTGGCAGGAAACAGGGAGGGGTAGGGAAAAATTTAAGATGGCGTAAAGGATTGACGACTTTTTTACTGAGGGGGAGGGGGGGGGGAGGGCTTTGGGGGCTTTTTGCGGACTGAGTGGGGAGGGGGGTGAAAGGGTTTTAGGATCAGTGGATTTGACAAAAAACTATGTCAAATTGCAGATTTCAGCAATGCTTTCAGTGGATCTTCAGGTCTTTGGCAAAAATTAAGCTGTGATGGATTTGAAGCATAATTTTAGGCTGAAAAGTTCTGTAGGTCTCTAAATGGCCAGGTTGCCAAATTCAGCACTTAAATTGCTTGGATTGGCAAACCATGTACCCCCCTTGAATTATCCCTCCCCCCTTATTTTACAGCCGCCCACTGTACTAATGTTTTAGTTACACTTTGAACTTGAACAAAGGACATAGTATTTTGATTACTGTAAAACTATGTTGATCATAATTCATAGCTGCAACTGCAGTCAATGAAGTACCAAATGACCAGCAATATCAGATCGGGTCTGTTACCATTGTTATTAAATATTATTATAACTATTATTGTTCTTCTTAATATTATTAATGTAAGAATTATTGGTGAAATTTAACATTGACTAATTATACACTGTTGACAGATAGAAATGATTATTACAAAGTGAACTGGTATTACAATTTATTTGATTTTGTGAAGAAATGTGCCTGAACTACATCAGCTCTCATTGCTAGTTGCACAATTATTTCAGTTCTAAACCTGGCAAACAGAATCTTACAATTAACAAGAAACTTGATTTTTATACTGTAATTATAAATGATACAATATAATACACATTGAAGGGTACAAATAAAGAACTTTGTTGTTATTTTTCAAATGTTAATAGTGATACAGTTCCTAATTAAAAACGTGGAACTGCCACAAAGAAGAGCTCTTCTTCAAAGTGTAACTTTGAAATCCATGTTAAATGGTGTTAAGCTTTCTAGTGCGACAGCACTCAAGATTTGCCTTCATAAGAGTTTAAGAAATATTTAACAATTATTCTAATTCCTGTCAGGTGGATAATGGCAGAATATCTACTGAGTGCCTTCTGAGGTATATATTCATTAAGCCGCTATCCATCGAAATTGAAGTTTTAGGTATCTCGTGTTTTTAAAGCAAACTTTTTCAATATCATGATCCGAAACTGTCACAAAGCAACTACTTCCCTCCGCCATTTTGTTTTGGTCTCATTATCTACTATTTCAGAGGTAAAAATTGACTAGCATCTACTTTTTCTAAATCAATCAAATTAGGCACAGCCAAGTTGGTATATACAAATACTAGATATTAAAACCGTCATTTTGTTTTTGGCTGTTAGAGTGTTGGTGAAGTAGTGTCTGTAGGGGAATCCTACAAACAGCAATTCAAAGTTGGACAAGCAGTTGCGTTCATGAAATATGGGGCATTTTCTGAGTACCAGGTTAGTACTTGTCTTGAAAGATTTTGTTGCAGTTGCCCTTTTGCGATGTACTTGTACAGTAGATAAAAAATCATGTTAAATAATAATGCCAAAGCTGCAAAACCCTGAAGAAGTGGCATTGCAAATAGCAGTGGGGGAGGGGGGGAGAGGGGGGAGTACTCTCATATATTTGCTTTAAGGTACAGTAACTATGAAGGGTTGAAGTTAAATTGGTCTATAATAGATTCCTCCCATAAGAGGATTGCTAAGCTGACAAAAATTGTAATAATAAAAGATTGAAATCAAAAACAGTTGAGCAATTGAAGACCCTAGTGCAAAAACAATGTAAGGAACTTTGTATGAAACACTAAATTCTCCGAATGGTTATCAAGAGATAACAGGGATAATGTAGGGAGAATTGAGAACTTCATCAAAAGTCACTTTTGTTGTTTTTGCACTATACTCTTCAATTTATACCTGGGGGTTTTTTAGGGGTGTTCTATTTTATAAGGTCATAAAATAATTTGCAAAATTTATTCTTGTAAAGGGTAGAACTTTGGCTAACCCAGCAACACCCCCACCCAAACTATATCAATCGGAGTATACCTCCCCCCTTCCTGGGTGGATGACACAGGGTGCTCTTTAACCCTTTAACCCCTAAGAGTGCCAAATGATTAGCTTTTAAATTCTCATAACTTATGTTCTTAATATTTCTATGAGTAGTTTGAGAGAATTTGAAAATTCTTCTTCCAAGTTTTTTTATGGATGATCAAATTTTATAATCTCAACACTAATCAGCTTGTTTTCTATTGTTAATGTAAGGAGAATTTAGATGGTTACAGGGACTTCAGAGTACTATTAATATTTTTTTTCTATTTATGCTAGTTGGTGGCACCTAGACATGTACATTCCATCAGCAGCCTCGACCCAGGTTATGCCACACTGCTTGTGAGTGGAATGACAGCTGCAATTAGTCTGGACAAGGTACGCAATAAAAACTCTGTTATCATAAGCTTGATTGTTTTTGGTGTGTCCAGTGGCCTTGATTAATTTTTTGTACCTTCTTGAAGCCTTACGAAATGTTGTGACCTGACAATGATTAAGTTTTAACTTACTGATTTACATTTCGAAGGTCGGAGAACTGAAGAAGGGTGAAACAGTACTTGTCACAGGTTTGTTACCATGGTGATTTCAAACTACAGTGGGACCCTGTTAAGAAGAAACTGGCTGGAATAACGGGCTGACCCTTTTAACAACTGAGGTTTTTTTATTAGAAAAAGTATGGCCATTTGACCCGCAAACCAACCAATTCGTGACTGTTAAAACAAGGTGGTGGTATTATAGAATTATTGACACAGTGTTTTGTGAAGAACCATTATATGTTTAATTTATAGTAATATGTAATAGTTAGAAACTTTATTTTTTTGTATCAGTTCAACTATGGTGTCTCCTTACAGTTTACCCCACCCTCCCTTCCTAAATACCCCCCTTTCAACTTATCCCCTCCTCAAAAGCGTTGGCTAATTATTTCTTCTTCCACCTTTCCTTCCCCCTAAGACAGGAAAACTTCTTCCTTGGCATCAGTTGTCCTAAAACACCAACAGATGGTGTCATCCAAACTCCTTCCCTCTCTTTCTCATAGGCACAGATGCAGAACATGTCATATATAGTCAAGACTGTTGAATTTAAACCACCATTAGTTTAATTGCAGGGGTCGGTACAGTAGTAAGATCAGCTCCTTCCAATCCCGAGGTCTCCAGTTTAATCGTCAGTCTAGTTGAAGGTTGGATAAATAGGCAACCTTTTTTCCAGGTTACCAGCATAACTGCTTTGATGTAATTTTCGTTTTCTATGTTTCCGGTTGGCTAAAGTGGTCATAGTTAAACACTTTTGAGCATTCATGAAGAAAAGGTGCTATATAAATTCACCATGTACCTTTGCCTCTTAACCCTTCATTGTTTTTAGAGAAAAAAAGTTTCTTGAGTCAAATATATATGCTATGTTTTGTGTTACATTGTAGCTGCAGCTGGAGGGACAGGACAGTTTGCTGTAAGTTAATCCAAGTCCAGACATTTATTAAACCATTCCTCTGCATATTTGGGAATCTTATGCAGTTTATTAATATTTTCACCAACTAATCCCTTGCTTATGAATAGTGTTGCTTACAAAGTGGTATGGTTTGAAGCGTGAGAAGCTTAAAACTTCAGATGACAAGTAATATGATCATATATAATCAATTTAGCCTGCGTTGCAGCTGGACGTGTCAATTAACTTTAGATGTCAATATTGCGAGTTTACAACTGTCTGCGATGCAGGCTAAATCAATTATGCTTAAATAATAAGCCCCTATCTAAAGCTTCAGTTTTGAAATGAATAGTTAGGGAAAAGGTCAAAACAATGGTACTTTCTGATACCCAATTTAGGGGTCCCGATGGGATGTTATGTGCCGCCACCCACCACCTTTTTTCAAAAATTCTGAATTTCAGGAGCAAATATCATGTTCAATAAAATAGATATTGATAAACTGCTTGTACCAACACCTTCTTTGCAGAGAGAGAAGTCCAAAATACAATAAAAACTAGTGGGTGGGGTGGGGTGGGGTAGGGGGTATGTGCCTTAAAAATACCATTGTTTTGACTTCTTCCCTTATAACTCAGTTTCAGTGTATTTAGGTTAAGTAGTGTTTAAACTCGTCAAAGCTGTACAAAAATAAACAGATGCTAACTACAACATAAAATTTTATGATAACCTATATATTTAAAGGCATTATACAGTACTAACATGTCTACCAGACTGTTACCAATCTGCTGGTCAATGTGCAAAATTGAAAACCCCTTTAAAAGAAATTGTTGTTTAACCACTCTAACAGGTTCAGCTTGCAAAACTTGCCGGATGTCATGTCATTGGAACTTGCTCTTCGGATGAGAAGGTCCAGCTACTAAAGGTACAAAATAGATGTAATCGAGCCCAATGCGCCTTAGGCTTAAACAAACATCCTCAAGGATGCTGATATGCAAATGCTTGGCACACTCAATATATAAGAACTGTGACTCCCAAGTGTGAGGCCCCGGTTTGATCCCCGGCCTTGTTGAACATGTGTGTGGCCTTCTTTCGCCACACCATCTGATCACAGGAAATCAAGCCATTTGTTCCAGCAGTTTATCTTCATTTAAGGAGGGTATTTGCTGTATCAGTAAATGAATAAGATAATTAAATTAAGTTTGCCCAAGCCTATGTGGAAACAAAACATGTTGTTTTAAAAGCATGAACATTCCTTCCCTAAAGTTTTAGTTGAAGTTTGCTCCTTCCAGTGGTCCCTCAACAAATTTTTGGTGTTTCTCCCATGGCCAGTTGCCCTTCAATCCTCAAAGTTTAGCATTCTTCAAGTTTTGATAACTGACAAGCTCCTCCCTGTGGGCTCATCCAACAAAAAGGGTTTCTGAAACTTTGTTGTTGGTAAAAATGGTACCTGAAGCTCTGTTTATTGTCAAACAGTCATGAATGTTTCAGTGGTTTAAAAGCAGTGTTTATTCCAAATACCGAGAAAAACTGGTTCTTTAAAAATAAGTGCATTCATAAAATGTTTTAAAGTTTCTGTACTTTATTGCAGAAACTAGGATGTGACAGGCCAATAAACTATAAAGTGGAAAACTTGAACAAAGTTTTAAAAAGTGAATATCCGGTAAGTGTTTTCGACAGTATATGAATAGTATGGCTAGATGTGTGTTCAGCGGGAATAGACAAGAACTCAGCCAGTGTTTCGGCTCCCCATGTGAGCCTTTGTAGCTAATGTGGGTCACAAATCGCATCTGACCAGTAATCAGAGGGTTGTGGGTTCAATTCCTGTCAGTAACTCAGAATTTTTTCTGATCACTCAAACTTGAGAAGTGGTTTGCTTCATTCTAAGTATATAAAACTAGTTTATCAAAGTCGAACAACTGCTTTTGTATAATTTTTGCCCCAGAGTGGAATAGACGTTGTGTATGAGTCAGTAGGCGGAGAGGTGTTTGATATTTGTGTTAACAGGTAAGTAAGCCATCTTTAAGCTGGCAATTTACTTGTAAGTGTGCAACTTAAAACTTTTACAACTGTATGATAGTCCACACTTCCTTGTTTTAACAGGTTGAAAAAAAAAACGAAACAAATTTATTTAGGCCAAGTGTTGGAACAGATTATAAAGTATGTGAAACAATAAAGAAAAACTAAATACAGATAGCAATTGAAGGAAGTGCTTAGCGTCTAAAGAAACTAGGTTTTCTAGTTAGATACTAGAAAATGGTCTTGGGTCAACGACCTGATAATGAAGGATTCCTGACTTGTCAAAAAAAAATGATATAATTTTTAGTGTATGGCCATTTCTTTTAAAAAAGTTGTGTTTATGTAGGAATTTATTGAACAGTATCATTCTATAAAATGAGCAGAACACTATGTGGCTGCTTGAGTATAAGAATTCTCATGGTGAAAGTATCTCTCACTCGTTCTCGGATCCCGCACGGCCATGTAATACTCTCTATATGTTCCATGGAACCCTATAAACCTCAGTTCAACATGACTAAATTTTAAATTCCTGTCGTTTTTCAACAGGCTAGCCCCGAGGGGCCGCCTCATTGTGATTGGCTATATATCGGGGTATACGTCATCCAGCGTTGGTGCCGCAACAGCTAAATCAAGAACACTAATTCCCAAGGTGTGTCAAATTAAACCGCTTCTCACTTTTAGTCACCGATACAAATCTGTTACAATTTTTGAAATGGTCTTTGGTATATGTAAAGTGCACGGATAAAAGTCTGTGAATGAGAAAGGAGGTAAATATACTGGCTGATAAGCTGTCTTTTCCTTCAGCAGTCCTTTTTCCTTTTAGTAGTAATGATAATAATAATAATAACAACAGTAATAATGATAATAATAATAATAATGTTTAGCATTTTATATACCACTCTTTTTCATAGTTTATTCAGATGATAAAAGGTGCTTAACAATGATTTACAGTTGACTCTGGTATTGAGGGTCTTAGAAAGTCCGCTCCACACGGCTCACAACTATATTCATCAAGAGTTGCCCCCAGTTTGGAGATTGAGAGACTGGGTCTACGGTTTAACGTCCTTATCCAAGAAGACGCGAAGGTCTATCCGTTTGCAGGTGTTAGAGCAAAGGCAGCACCTTCTCCTCAATTATTTGGAGACCCTGAGTGAAAGTCCGGCACCAAGAATCGAACCCGGGCCTCCTGCACAACAGAATTGAGCTTACCAAGTGGGCTAACCAGGAGGCGGTTATATGCTGTTAATCATAAACCCTTTTTTTAAAAACAAACTTAAATAAAAACACTGAAACTTTAAAAAAATTAAGAACAAATTAAGTACATGCAAGTTGAGGATGAAACCGAAGTATGGCAATTTTTACAAAGCGAGACATTAATGGCAAATCCAACATCAATAAGAACATTTTGAGGCTGAGTCTGCCCTCAAAACAAGAACATTGAGGCGTGGCAGAATTATACTCATGGCTCTTAAAAAAATTGAGGGAACTAAGGTGAGCTTGGTGCAAGTAAGTCTGGCTTTAAGAACCCCAAGGATATAATTAAATGCAGCAAAGCTGTATGCGGAAATGGAATTCGCAATTTAGTTGCATTTATACCATTGAACGACTCTTTCCTGCTTTAAATCAACTGTAGCTTTAAATGTTTATTCCTTTTATTTGTTTTCTACATTTGTTTCTATGCTGAAGCTACTGACAAAGTCAGCAAGTGTAAGAGGATTTTTCCTATTCAATTACGCTGAACTGTGGAAGGAGTACTTCAGCAAGCTCGCCAAACTGTACGAGGAAGGAATGCTAATGGCCGTGGTGGATTGTGGTTATAAAAGGCCTGAAGGCCCTTTCAAAGGAGTTGACTCTATCTTGGATGCAGTAGAGGTATGTACACGCCTCTCCCTCTCCCCTCTCCCTGTCTGGAAGGTCATGTTTTTATGCCCAACTCTTAGAACTGCTGTTTGTTTGGTTGCAGTATCTTTACAAGGGAGAAAATCAAGGAAAGGTTGTTGTTGAACTACCTGATTCGCCGAACCATAGCAAGCTGTAAGCACAGGCTGACCCAGTTATCGTCCTTTAAACCACAGGCTACCCATACCTTTGTTCTTCCTTGCACGTAACAGCCAAATACATGCGTAGCGGATAAGAAAAACACTTCAATATAGAATCGTATTGGGTCCTTGTACCAGTATTTGATTTGAGTGAAGACCAGTGAATTGCTTCTTAAACTTCTGCGTGCTAACCCATAATAACGTCCACTGCACTGCTTTGCGCCCTTTATATCGAAACAAGCTAAAGTAAATTATGCATTGAGTTGTATTGCGAGAAAAAAAACTATCTTGTTAAATGATAAAATAAAAAGTTAATAATATTAAATTAGAAACCTCGTTGAGGCCATGGGTTCGAACTCGTTAAGCCCGAAGGTTTAGCCTACATGGCGGCTCAATGGGAAAATGAGCAGCACGAGTAATGGGGAGAAGGAACGGAGAAAATAATTTTCCTACAGAATTGACCTTGCTTCCAATTCCTCTCTTGGTTACAGAAGTTGCTTTCTTGCCTGTAAGTTTGAGTTGTTGGAAATATAGTTAGATGTAGTTTGTTTTAACAGTTTCTTGAAGTGAACGTAGAAGAGCTCAATGCATCATCAGAATGGAATGCCTTGCTTCAGATCGTTTTTGTGGCCCAAAATCTCTTGAAAAATTAGCAGGTTGTAACTGATCTCTCACTTCAAAAATATTTTGTTAACTATGGTTAAGTGGAAAGGTGGCAGTGTGGAAATCGGAAAACTGTGTCAAAATTGGGTAAATGCGTCAATGTGGAATTAAGGCAACGTGGAAATATGTCAATGTTGAAAGGTGGCAATTTTGGCAAGTCTGATACTCGTTCTTATAAAAAGCGTGCAAGTTTCTCCAGCGAGTGTTCGTGTGACCTACAAGGCACCTTCGAGGCAGTTCATAAAAAATTCAGAATAAAACCGATGGAAGGTTTTTTTTTTCTGAAATAGAGAAGACATTTCCAAGGCCCAAGTACAGATTCTTTCTATTTACAAGCCACGAAATTTAAAACCTTTCAAGGGACTGGCTTTACTTATATGGTATATTTCATAATACTGCTCAGTTAATTTTGACATGCAAACCGACCACTCGGCCAAGCAAAATGCATTTACTAAAAACTTATCGATTGGATTCTGGGTTAACAATGGTCTCAGTAACCGGCCCAAACACAGCTTGATTAAAAATCAAGTCACACACGAGTACATTTAACATTGTTTTATTATAAAATTTATGTTATCTTTAAGCGGTTTTACTCCTACCTGCAATTATGACGACCTAAAACACCCCAATACGATCAGCATAGACTACCCTCCTTTCACTGGGGCCGGTTTGTGTACACCGCGAGACTAGAACTTCGTGTACCCCGCGATACTGTATTACGTGCCACTAGGACTTTGTGTACCCCGCGGGACTGTATTACGCGCAACTAGGTCCTCGTGTATCCCGCGAGACCATTACGCGCCACTAGGACTTCGTGAATCCCGCAACACTGTATTATGCGCAACTAGGACTTCGTGTACCCCGCGAGAATGTGTTACGCGTCGCTAGGACTTCGTGTACCCCGCGGGAATGTATTACGCGTCGCAAGGACTTTGTGTATCCCGCGAGAATGTATTACGCACGATTTCTCTTAATTATTGCAATAAAAACACTGCCTGGTTTCACTATCGAGGGAGCGTTTGATTGGCCATTTCAATACTATGTGGATAGTGCTAAAAAGCAAACTGAAACAAAAAAAAACAAATATGTTTGAAACATTTAAAGACTCTCCAATTGCATCTCTGCCATAAATTCGTTTTGAAGTCTTCTCGAATTTCTTCTTGAAGTTTTTGAAGTTATTCAACTAAAATGTAAAAAAACACGCACTGATTTTTGTGAACGAGCCAAAAAAATCAAACTGGGCAATAAATTTTAATAGAACAAAAATGTTTAGAAAAACTTCAGCAGGGAAGACGACGATACACAGATAGTGAATCAAAGCAGTTATTTAAGACCTTGCAATACCAATGACCTACTTCAGGCAGACTATAAAGTGCCTGTGACATGAAATACTTTGTTACATCAAAGGTCAAACCTTTCTAAATGAAGAACTGCGGTGGAAAAAGTTTGTCAAAATCTGTTATGGTTCTTGAGATATCGTTTAATTTTTTCAACTGATCACGTCAGTTGCTTGATAGGCAAGTTTTTAATTTTTCGAATCTGCTGCAAATCTAAACCTTTGGATGAATTTAAGCCAAAATTTGGCTGATTATGTATCTCGCGGTTCCGTTAGAAAAGTTACTTATTTTCGTCCAAAGGTTAATGACTGGCAGCAGATTTCAAAAATTAAAAATTTGAAAACAAAAAACGTAAATCTGCCTGTTCAACAACTAACGTTGTTAGTTGAAAAAAACCATGTTATCTCGATAACCATAACAGATATTGACAAAAAAAAAAAAAGATCACCGCTGTCCTTCATTTAAAAAGGTAAAAAAAAACTTCATGTCATGGGCACTTTAAGTTAACCGTAATACAGCTTATAATTCTACCTACAACTATCAATCAATGTGTACAATTTGGTTTTGGGGCCTGATACATAAAATTCGGGCATAATGAACAAGTTGCATTATTCAAGCTGCCAAAATTTCAACTTTTACTTGCTTTCAAGAGAAGTTTCGTCTGCCCGACATATGCTTGCAACGACAACCTTCATAGTCCTCAAAAATCATTTAACGAACTACATTTATCAACTACATGAGAGAACTAATTGGAATTAACTCCGAATACAAATGCTACAAGTTTAAAGCACCTAACCTACTCGGTTACGGTGAAAAAAAAGAGAGGAAAACGAAAGAGTTCGAGCAGTGTCTTTACAGCCTTCTCTGTTTAACTACTTCGTGTATAGGACACAGACTTAAAGAAGGTTGGTGAATGGTTGATGTAAGGCTGGGGTAAGCTCTATCTTGTTTTTGATTGGTTCAAATTCCTGAGTCCTCTACACGAAGTAAACCTCCATTTTACACTGAGCGTTGTTAAATGCGCCACCATTTTTCAGCACCCTTACCCACTACGTATCATGAGAAATGAAAGGTTGGTTTAGCAATATAGTCGAGGTATGAAACGAGCAAGGTGAAGTAATGATAGCAGGAGTCAAGCAAACCCCATAATATTCTAATCTATCCACAAGGGCTACAGCAATGTACGACTAAACACCTCTTAGGTGATAATGATTTACCTTATGCAAAGTATATTAAGTAGTTTTGTTTCAAAATGCAAACGAATGGTTAGAAATGAAACAAAACCGAGCAAGGACGACAAATATCGTCTTCAGTTAATCAATGCTATTTTCTCGTCATTTACCAAAACGAAAGGGTGATGTTTGTGAAAGATTAATTCTGCCTAGCGATCGACTGACTTCAGAACTGTGGTGACAATGTCTCGCACAGCGTGGTGGAAATGTTGGGCCGCGAGCTGCGGATGGTTAATCGATACATCTGAAACACAAGCAGGAAATATACACAATCAACAAAAGGCGCTCGGACAGTTTTCCATAAAAACACTCTTAAGCCCTGTTCATATGGAGGTGGGCCAGCCCGGTAGGTGGGACGAACTTTTTCGCGCGTTCACATGGGAAAATTTTGTCCTGGCCGCAGGGATGTGTTTTGTCACGTTATCACTGGTGCGCGAATATTCGAACGTGACCGCATATATTTTGGTCAGCAAACTCGTTTCAGCATGCGCAGTTGGCAATTTTTCATCCAGGTAGGTGAGATGGGCTGTTCATATGGGACAGTGGGCTGGTGCGGCGTCAATCTGTCTGGCCCGATAGCTGGGATCTCGGTAGCCTTGTACCGGGATCCCACCGAGCGGGCCAGCTCGCCTCCTCATATGAACGGAACAATGTTTTTGTATGGATAATAGGCGTTCAGCGGGATCTCGCCCAAGCGGGCCATCCTACCTGCCCGGCCCATGTGAACAGGCCCTTAGTTCTGATATTTCGAACTGTTCAACTGTCACCAAATTCATTCAAAGCCCCGAAATCATCTACTCTGCCTGACTAAAGCTACAGTTTTTAAAGTATTGATAATTTCATTCATCATATACGTCTTTATTTTTACTTGCACTATGCCACCGAACCACTGTTGTTCTCAGAATAGTAGAAATCGTCACATGGAAGCCCAAACAATACAATAAGCTGTATTGGTTGCTTTTGGGCTTCTTTGCCACATAAACAAATAATTTTTTCAAGTATTGAAGTTGTAATGTTTGTGGAGAAACAAATAAGACTGAGAAACTGAACTGAAAATGTATCGAAGTGCGTGATGTTTTCAATATTGTATACTGTGGAACAAAAGTATTTAAAACTATTAGTACTGATGGTACCTCGAATTACAACTCACCTGGGCTTGTTTGTTTGGCTCCAACCGTAATAGACAGCCTATCTGTACAGACTTCGTCTTGACAATACCAGCACACACAAAGTTATCAGGATTGGGATCAACACCTTCTAGAAGAGCCATTCCAAACCCAGTAAGCTGTAAGAAGGAAAATCAAGTTAGAAAATTTGTATGGAGTAAACTCAATTTTTTACTGGTTGCCTTTTGTGTCTCGGCGACGCAGTGGCCGAGTGATTAGCATGTTCGACTCGTAATCCTAGGGTCGCGAGTTCAAACCGCTGTGTTGTGTCCGACTTGTTCCAGTCAACTCAGCCGTATAAATTAGTACCAGTTCTGCTAGGGACTAACCTGTGACGGATTATTGTCCTGTCCAGATGGAGTCTAAGACTCTCATCCGCTTAACAACACGGAAACCGGAGATAAGCGCCTACCTTATGAGCCGCTTAGGCTCCAGAAAGGATTTATTTTGTGTCTCACCTTGTTCTTGATCGCGTCACTGTCCATTGGAAACTTGGCCGCAAAAATCTGCTGATTTTCTTGTTGAGGGCTGTAGGGACCAGAGCAGTTTACAATTAATGGTACATCAGAACAATATTTGTACTTATTTAGCTGACTTTGCAATGTTAAGAGGTTTTGATAACAAGTGTCTGTGAAGAATCCTACAAACCTATTGGCCGAACGTAATATCAAACAAAGATCTAGAAAAGACGATAGGCATTGAACAAATAGACAAAGAGATCGTGAAAGGGGAAAGACGTGGATAGGACATATTCTTCGTACGGATGCAGATCCCAATTATCCGAAAATAGCTCGAACTTGGAACTCAGGAGGAAAGCGCCTCAGAGAACGACCCGAGAGAGAAACATGGCGGAGAACAACAACTAAAGAAAGAGAGAAGTATATTGTTAAATGAAAACTGTGATATGATAACTTGTCGTATGAGAGAACGGGTGCAAAACTTACTTGCTTAACTGTTTCCATCGGGAGAAGAAATCGTGTGAACCCATTTGAGTTGGTTCAAAGAACTTGGAGACAAAAACTGGTATCTTGAGCGTGATGCGTTGAGGAAGTCCGTTGACACTGAAGGAAAAAACATATTAACTTTAACTTTCGCAAGCACACCACACGATAACAATACTGTATTTCAGTGCTTAGAAATTTCAAACTAGGTGCACAGAATTCTGCCAAGAGCAGAGGCACCAGAGCGGAGGTTCTGCCGTAGAAATGTATTCAGAACTTTTGCTTGACTGCTCTTCCCTTGTTACTGAATTTGTTCCTGATGATACTGGAGTCATTGTAGAATTTGACTTATGACAAGTCGCTTATGGCATTGTTCGATCAAAGTAAAACCCTGTTTCAATTAGTTTCTTTAGAAAGTTTCTGTCTTTATTTTCTTTTTTTTTTGAAGAAAAGAGCAGAGCGGTGCAGGAGTGAGAGCAGAGTTTGGGACAGCTAATTAGAAGGGGGTTAGGGGTGGCCAATTAGAAGGAGGGTTAAGGGCAGCTAATTAAAAGGGAGGTTAGGGGCGGCTAACTAAAAGAGGGTTAGAGGCAGCTGATTAGAAGGGGGGTAAGGGATGGCTAATTAGAAGGGAGAGTCAGGGGCAGCTAATTAGAAGGGGGTAAGGGACGGCTAATTCGAAGGGGGTGAGGGGCATCTAATTAGAAGGGGGTAAGGGGTAGCTAATTAGAAGGGGGTTAGGGATGGCTAATTAGAAGTGAAGGGAATAAATCAAGAAGCTCTATAGAAGAAGTGACTTATGAGGGCGTTTCAAATATGTAAGTAACAATTAACTGTTTGAAGGAAGTCAAGCCTTGAATGAAAACACACCTAAAATGCATGTCTATGATTGGGTTCTCGCTGAACTCTGATAAACAGGACACGTTCACGAGCTGCTGGACCTGGGCACCACCCTCCACCACTGACGTCACTGCATTGGTGTCCACGCTCAACTTGGAGCCCAGGTCACCGGGCATGTGCACTGACGTGGCAAAGTTCTGGAACTGCGACGCTGTTTTGTTACCGTAAAACAGTCCTATGCGACCTGGTGAGAGATGAAAGAAAATTGACCGACGTTGTTTGTCTAATTTGGACTTGTGAAGCAAGCCCGAACTTCGAATTGGTTTAGCGATAAATTTCGTATATCGTTATTCTTATCAACACTCTTTTATCAATGGCCGCCATTACATTTCAAAATTTATTCAGACTTCCTGAAAAGGGTTGAAAAATGGGCGGGCCTAACCCTTTTATATTGTTTAACAACACTGTGTGTGTCAAGTTTGAGGGTTGTGGGCAAGATTTAGACGTTTACACGCTAGGAATTGTGGGTAAGTGTACCGGTCACCGCTTTTTGTGTAATCGTCAATTGAACTCAACCCTTTCAGCCCAAGCAAGTTTACCAACATTTAGGTTATGACGTTGTTGCATATACAGGCAACTTTCCGGTTTTTTAAAAAAATCTGCTACCAATCTAACAAAACGAACGATAACAACGAAAATTAATAATGGTTCGTGTAAGAACGAGAGAACCTCGCATTTCGCTTCTCCCACACCAGAATGTTTAAACTTTCATACTGAGAGTACATCGACCAGTATACAACACAGTTTTAAAACAAAAAGCACTGAAATTCTACTTTAAACTAATACCGCAATTAGCACTTTTCTGTATTCCTATGCAGTTGATCTCTCTAGTTCTTGTCATAGGCACTTTAACAACTTTAACTGAAAAACATTGTTTGGGGTTTTGTTTCTGTTGGTAATACTGACACAGTTAATAAAAATAGTTGAAGCTGATTTCAAAAGGAATTGAACATACCTAAGAAGTCTTTAAACTCAGATTTGATTCCTATTTGAATGATGTCATTTTCAAAAAGAACTCCTGTGTTCTTGCAGAGAAACCTGAAATTGAGCAACAAGCATCTTAAACTACCAAGAAACTTAGATGAGCCAGTGGCTATGAACATGAACAACAACAACAATAATATTTGTACCTTTGGTACAGTTTAGAGTTTCTTATAGGTTTCAAGATTTCTTGTTATGTTTTGAATCTACGATTTCATTGTTAATAATGATCTTAAAATTTAACTTAATATCTTACAGAGAAACTTTAACTGTTGAAATTAATGATAGCTAGTGGTAGACACGAATACTCTGTCTATATCCCCCTCCCCAGAGCTTACAACTTCAATGACAAAACTTTGGATCAGAGATAAACACATAAATTTGATTTAACTAAAGGCAGGATTGTTGAGTCAAGAA
Source organism: Hydrozoanthus tunicans (assembly GCA_026413305.1). Classification (NCBI taxonomy): domain Eukaryota; kingdom Metazoa; phylum Cnidaria; class Anthozoa; order Zoantharia; family Hydrozoanthidae; genus Hydrozoanthus; species Hydrozoanthus tunicans. Next base: position 291 of record JAOBAT010093994.1, on the reverse strand, counting down.
ATTAATATAAAAGCACCAAAAAAAGATAAAGGTAAAGGTATCTTTATCTAACGTCGGTAGTTCCTTCAGCTGTCAGAGAGTGCTGCTATCAATGGGAGCCGACAGTGCACCCTTTACCCCCTACCTATGTCAGTGCTCCGTTTTACGGGTATCAGAGAATGGATTCATGTTTTATGGCAATTCACAATTTGTCACATCTCAAAAATTTCAAAACGCCACAGGGAAGGCTCAATTGTCACAGGTTTTTTGGTACTTTTTCCATGTTTATGTCACATCAACTTCGCTTTTGTT
>JAOBAT010093983.1:0-17052 GCA_026413305.1 Hydrozoanthus tunicans | reverse complement strand
GCAAATCCGGTACCCCTCTTTTACTTTCGCTCCCTCCCCTCCCTCCCCCCCCCCCTTATGGAAGTGCTTTTACTAACTCTAAACTTTAAAGGGTACTGCAATTTTGATCAAGTTTTCTTTTCTCGTCTTTTAGAGAGCAGCTGATAAAGAAAAAGAGTCTGTAACAAGGGCGAGAGCAGTTTCTATGGGGCAGAACTCAAGTGTAAGTTTGATTTAAACATGTACTGTCAGTGTTTAGCTGTTAAGTCATTACTGTGATAGTTTGTCTTGTTTACTCTAATTATGATTACTATTATTGTTGTTGTTTGTTAATAATAGCAGTCAATGAACATATGAATGCTAGAAACAAATTAAATAGAGGGCATAGTGCAACTGATGCAGTCTGAAGGAACTAAAGTGTTAAAGAAAAGCCTTAAAAATGATAGTGTTCAATATAAGATATAAATCTAATAAACAGTGTAAACTTCTCTGATACTTTAAAAACTATGTAGATTGAGTTTATATATGCTATCCATTAGAGAAAGTTCTCACTATGCTAAGAGAACTAGAGATGTAGTCTTCTGCATCCATCCAATCTTATACATCCCTGTTGCCAAAGAACTTCCTAATTGTTAGGTCTGACCCCTGGACCATTCCCCCAGGGGCTGGTTGTTTGAAAGCTGGTTAACTTTAATCCAGGGTTTACTCCTAACAAAACCTATTGGTTGTCATGGTAACTAAGCCTTGATTAGGACAAATCGTCTTTTGAATAACTTGGCCCAGCACTAAGTGATGATGACAGTTCGATCTCATGCCGAGGGTACCATAGATAAAATTGTATTAATTTGAATATTAATATGTTACTTTTATTACAGTTGTTATTATTATTATTATCATCATCATCATTATTATCGTTATTGCTATTGCTACTGTTATTGCTATCGTTATTGCTATTGCTGTTGCTATTGTTGTTATTGTTATTGTTATTGTCATGGTCATCATCATCATCATTATTATTATTATTATAATTATTATTGATTACCTATGTTTCCTACAGCCAATGGGTGGATATAGTGAGAATGCAGGACTGGTGCCATTTGATAGGTAAGGACAATCATTTTTTGACTGCATTTTGAAGCAACTGATACAATAAAAAAATTTAATTCAAGGTTTATAAATTTTATGCTCCTTATTTGAAGGAAAATTAAAGTAGCAATTTAGCTTTTTTAATTAACTTATAAAAAGTACAAGCGAGTTTATTCAATGATGTTTAAATAAACCCTGAACCAACCTTTTCAAATAAAATCCTTTTAAAAAGGTGTGGAAACTGTGTTTAAAGGGAATCTCTAAAGTGCTCCTAATGACATGTTCCCTGGAAAATGTTATTTATTCCGTAAAAATCACCTTTCAGAAGTCTGCCATAGTTACAATATTCAATTTGCCACAACAACAATAAAAGTCATTGATCTCAATTGTCCGATTGCTGGAAGTGACATAAACATGAGAATTATTCAGCGCGGCAATACTTGCTTGCAAAACGCTCTCAACTGTTTCCAATCATGGTTTATTGGTATTGGTATAGGACCGGTGGTTGGTCAAACACTGTGAAAGGCAGATTTAGCCTGCACTCATGGCCTTCAAACTTGTGCACTTGAGTTTTCATGTCTACATCAGGTCACTTGTATCATCAAGGCAGAGCAACACTTCCGGTTGAGAAAAAGGCAAAATTCTGCTTTTTAAGCTCATTTTTCTAGTTATTTAGTTTTCATGCGGCAGTTTTTACTCCTTTTACCAACACAGTAGGCCTAGGACAAGGACAACATTTTAACCAAACACTGAATATATGTGACTTTGATAAATTCTCTTTAATTTTTTTCCTTATGTCATGTTAATTATTTCTTCAAGTAATTTTTAACTAGTTTAATTGCTTCAAAGTATAAAAAACTACTCTTGTGTTTCTCTCAGGACTGGGGGTAGTAGTGGACAAATTCAAGTTCAGGATGAGGCAGAAGTATCTCTTGAGCTAATTGAAGAAAGAGAAAGAGCTATCAGGCAACTTGAGGTAGAGCCCTGAATGTCAGTCCCATTTAGTTTTTGCATTGTTAATGTGCAGACTGTTTTGTCTATGAAACCAAGCCAAAATAAGATGGAAATTTGATGGAAATGGAAATGGTGTATCGAATATGATCATTTGTGCATTGGTTGAGCAGTTAGTATAATGTTTTTGACTTGGTCCCCTAGGGTTGTGAGTTTGAGCCTCATTCAGACCACTGTGCAAGACACTTTTAATTACCCAACTTGTTCCAGTTGACTCAGCTGTATAAATAAGTTCTGCTTGGGGCTAGCTAACTTGCAATTGATTAGCATCCAGTCCAGGGCAGGTTAAGACTCTCGTCTTCTTAGCACTGTGCGGAAACCAGAGATAGGTGCCGGCGTTAGGGGGAGTGCAGGCTCAAGAATGGGTTTATTCAAAGAAAACTATTAAAATATATTAAGCAGACTTGTGTGAGTGCAGAGTCTATAAACAGATTCAGCAGTTGTATTGCTCAAGGTTAAGAACTTCTTATCTTTTTCTTCCTGATTCCAAATGAACTTATTAGACACACAAAGTTGACATCATTTTTTTTCATGAAACAATTTTAATTGTAAGTTGCATTTAATTATAAATCTATGGTTGTGTAACATCGATCTCCAATGGGTCCAATTATGCAACATCCAAAGAAAGTTCCATGATCCTGAGGAGAGTGTGGGCAAATCTTAGGGGGGCTGGAATTGGGATAGCCGGCTTTTAGTCGGTTTGTTCTCTCTCTCTGCTTAGTAGACTGTAGTTGTTTTGGTAACGCAGTGGTTAGAGCACCTGCCACCCAGAGGGGGGGGGGAGGGATGAACACTCTCTGTATTGAGGTGGTAGGTATAACCATTGCATTTTTTAGGGGTTAGAATTGTCAGTCTTGTATTTTTTAGGGGTTGTAAAAAGAAATCTAGTGTTAAACCAAGAGCCTGGTATTTTTGGGGTTTAAAACCCCCAACCTAATGCACTCCTTGCAGTCCCATGTTTTAGCAAACATGTGTACTGATAAAAAGATTTAAAAGATGTCCTTTGGCGAACATTCTATTTCGTATGCCCCTTTATTCACTGAATATCGTGTTCAGCACAACATGGGGGGACTTAGTGCTGATACAGTAGCTACCCTTGAAAAATTTTAAGCTTTCAACTGGTATTTTTAGGCTAATTTTAAAACCAAGAGATGTTTTTTCAGTGTGAAAAATTTTTATCCGTTGGTGTTTTTAGGGTATTTAATTGAGGGACTTTTCCTATGGCCATCCCTACCCTTTTAACCCCAGAGTATTCCCCCCCTCCCCCCCCCCAGGACCTGCCACGATCGGGTGTGGTGGATTTGATTCCTGCATGGGTCTTTAGGGTTTTTTTTATGTGGTTTCTCTCACACTTGCCTTTGGTTGATTACATGTGAAGATGATCGGGTTTTTGTGTTCTATTTCATTACAGACAGACATTGTTGGTGTGAATGAAATCTTCAGAGATCTGGCCACAATGGTGCATGAACAGGGAGAAATGATAGGTTAGAAGATGAGATAATGTGAAATATGAAAACCCTAGGAACTTCTAAAATTGGCGGTGTTTGGAAATAGAACAAAGGATTCTTTTCAAAACATAAAAGCCTTTTTTACAAACAATAGTAACAAAATTATTTAGGAAGTTTTAATAATAATCATTTAATGAGATCAACTGTCTTTATAGGCTGAAGTTATGAATTACAATAAGTACATACTAACTTGTCTATTAAGCTCTCTCTCTCTCAATATAAGCCCCCCTCTCCAATAAGGCCCCCCTTTTTGAAGCCAGAAACTTGTGAAACCCCTCCCCCCTTCCCTCCCCTCAACAAGAAAATAATAAGCTGAAAGAGTATGTAAACAACCCTTTGGAAGCTTAAGCAATTTTTTTAGTAAGCCAGAGCTTCATGGGCAAATACTTGAACATTTGTTTAGAAACTTACTAAAATGGTCATAATTATAAGGTAGTTCAGTTGCTAGATACATTTGAATTTTGCAATAACAAAGAAAATCAATTGTTGATTACAGACAGTATAGAGGCAAATGTTGAAAGTGCAGTTGTTCACGTTGAAGATGGTAATGTACAGCTTGGGAAGGCCCGTGACTATCAGGTACATGGTTGATAAGGGCTGCTTGGAGGGGGGGGGGGGGGGGAGCATTTGCAAATTATAATTTTGGTGGCACCATAATAATTATACCCATTCCACTAGTCAGTCATGTGATCCGAATTGGGTGAACAAAGTTGGTGCCGAACAGTCCTGATGCAGGAAGAGGGTTATTTGGACAAAAGATTGCAATATTTGTTTTTTGTTGTGTCTTTCAGAAAATTAAATTGAAAAACACTTTTGTATCACAAGTAGATCACATCTCAACCATTTTTTCTTTGCAAACATGAGGCAGGTTAACTTTACTGTTTTAAATTTTGCAACTTTTTACCCTTTAGAAAACTGAAAAGAAAAACCATCTGTTGCCAACACTGTTAAACAAAACGCAGAAATAATGGATATTAAATATTATATATATACTCTTTGTGCATCATATTGCGTCTCTCTGTGCATTGTTTACCCTGTTCAGAGCCACATGTGACAGTTTGTGACCTAAACAGTGGATTAGATCTATTTGTTTTTTTTAATCACTTGAAGCTCATATCTCAATTGAAGTGCCTCATTGGCTGGCCATAAATCATCACATATCCAACAAGGGAATAGTTGTTTTATTACATTATTTTAATGAGCTTACTGAAACCTTTATTAACAAAATTATAGCCAGATTTTTACCTCACAAATTTTTTCAGCTTAGCAATGCTTTCCACATAAGGTAATTCTTATAACCAAGATGGACAGAACCTATTAGATTGCTAGAATTGCAAAATTCAAGTTTGAAAATATAGAATTTGAAAGTGCATTTTCCAGGTCTGGAAATGTCATGGAGTTAGTGGAAAAAGGCTATAAGGTCTTGAAAAGTCGTGGAGTTTGTGGGAAAAGTTTAATAATCTTAAAATCTTAATAATTCAAGGTGTAAATGTGCCAATGAAATGCAAGTAGCACACATACATTGCTCATTTAGCACCTAAAAGAGAGTAGGCTGATTCACTGAAGTGAATTATTTGCTTTTTCAAGATTTCTGGCTCGTGGAAAATGCTAATTGTTCAAGAAAAAGTCATCGAAATGCATGGAATATTTAATCCTCCTTCTCACTGTGAAACCTGTATAATTATTTTTTCTTTACCCTTGAGTAATTCTTGTAATATTTTGTTTTCAGAAAGCGTCGAGAAGGAAGATGTGTTGCCTCTTAGCCATTCTTGTTGTTGTGGCAGGCGTCATTGGCCTTGTAATTTGGCTGTCATTGAAGAACAATAAATAGCATCATGCCCAGCTCTATTGTAAGGTGCATCTGCAACTCAGGACTTGTTAGGCCATGTGGGAAATATCTGTGGTTCGGGTTATTCATTTGAATCTATTTGTTAACTTTTTGCCACTTTTAATGAAGGAAGTTTTACCCTGTACAAAAGTTGCGTAGCTCATCAGCCGAGTAAGTCTAACCCCAGCGGTGAGCTAATTTGGTTTGAAAAAGTGACCAGAACCATTGATGTTTATTCAAATGGCCGAAATGTTTCTTTTGTGTGATACATTTGGCAATTTCATGCCCCACTGGGGGGAGGTGGGGGGATATATCAACTTGATTACAGCCGCTGGGAAGATTAACCCATTCAGTCCTTGTTGTACATGTTAATCCTACCAACTGGAGCCGATACTTTTCATGGAACAAGTTTGGGAAAATTTTACTTTTCATCTTCTAGCTTTGTCCGATCAATTCTCATTTTCTCATTACCAAATATCTTATTTTGTCTGTGTTATGTAAGGAGAAGTTGATTGTTGATAACTGACTGGAACTGAAAGGGTTAAGTTTGTGCATGTGTCTATTAGAGTCGATGTTGCCCGTCTGATTATAGGCAATGGAATCGTCGCAGTAAACACAAGTTAATGGACTTAAACGACGCTGCTACAGTCGTGCTAAGCTCACTCTGAAAACCAGACTTCAGCACGCCTTTATTTGGCAATTTCATGCCCCACAGGGAGGAGGTGGGGGGATATATCAGCCCTTTAGCATGAGCTATATGAGGTTTGTTTCAAACGCCGTGCTTAAATCGTGCCATAGTCGAACAAGCTTAGCATGGCTGTAGCACGGCGTTTAAAACGGGCCTTAGGAAAATTAAGTAATAGATTAGAAAATTTTCTACGTAGTTGGGGAGTTTTTTTCGGGTAATAGTAGTTAGATATTCATCTTTATGATTAGTAATTAATGTAGAGTCCAACATATGTAATAAGTCCTTTGGGGAGCACGATATATTTTCCTCCGGTAGTTATGCATCTCCATTCTCACGAAAACCCAGGTAATGTGTGCTGTCCACTTGCATACTTTATTTCGGTTAAGCCTGGTTTCCTTATGATCGGAAAGAGTCTGACGGTATGCGATCGCAAGAGTTTTCATTAAATTTTTTCTTTGTCGCGCTATCGGAACAGTCGGGAAATTAGAGCGATGCTCAACTCTTCCGATCGTTCAGATCGTGTGTCGCACTGCCGACATTTTAACACTGGTTTCCATTTTATCTATAATGGGCTACGGCGATCGCCGATCGTGATCGGAGAATCTTTCAGATTATTTGGAAACCATGCTTTACTAGCTTGTTACACACTTGTGTAGATGAAACACAAAACTAAATTGGTTTATAAAAACAGAACACAAACCTGCTAATGAAAGAGAAACGGGTTATTCAACACTGAATGCTTGTTTATGTCATGTTAAGAACGGCAAGAGTTTGTGTTTTCAAGGCAATTAAACAAGCAATTTATACACTTATACAATATGTGATTCGCTTTGTAGGTTTTTGGAAAAGGCAATAATTATTTTCATTTCTCACGATAGATTTTCGAGTGAGACTATGAAACAGTAAAGCTAGAATTTTTGAGTTTGCCGTTTAGTACGATTCTCTGCCAAAACTATCTACCAATATATAAAGGAGATAAGTAAGAATTTGTAGCGTCGTTCGTAGACTTTTGATTAGAAATTTGAGTTTCAGTGCTTGTACTGTAACCGGCAAAAGATTGCAATAAAAAACCTTTTTATTAGATCCTGTTGTTTATCGATGTTGACTGAAAAGGAATTGGACCCCGAGGCAGCTTGCAGTAGTGCACAAGTTCATTTACTATGGGGGAACTTTCTGTTAATTGTTATACATAGTTCAGGTTGAATTTCGCTTTCAATTCTTGTGTAATCAGATCTTTTAAAAACGTTTTATACTTATTTCTCCGTTCATTGTTTTGATCGCAACTAATTCAAATGTTGGAGACTCGTTTTTATTATGCAAGATTTTTTGTGACGTCTTTTGGTAATTTCGATTGGTAATTTGCAAATGAAAGCTTTTTTGCCCTTTGTTTAAAGTGTTATGAGCTAACAAAGAAATTCCAGCTGGAATAATCAGGAACATTCTCTTCTGTGTTACCATAAACACAGTTATGAAACAAGGCGTTTTTAAAAATGTCAAATTATTACACTGTCCCCCATCCCACGGCAAAACTCGCAGCCAGTGACCTGGTAGCTCAGTTGAGTAAAATCGAGGTAGTCTATTTCGTAGGTCGTTGATCCCACCGAGGTCAGAGATTTTTCTGTCGTTCCTATGTCTGGGTTTATGGGGCTCTTTGTTGATGCTGTAGATTGGCGAAACTTGGATTTTTCCCTGGTTCCAGTGGCATAACCTTACTCGAATTTATATGTTGTAAAACAATTTTCTGGACAGGATTTTAGCAAGAACAGCATCTTGAAGTTTCTAGTGTTTTGCCATGTTTATTAACCAACTACTTCATTTATTCGAATTAGCGCCTTCCTCGAATAAATAGATAATTTTTTAAACCCCCTCCCTTTAAAGATGTACCAGAGTTGCTGCAAAAACGCGTTTTATTAGAACAAAAGTGGTCACTTGCTTACATATTACAAGTTTTGGTCACTGCTGGGTAAGAGACTGTATCCACGTGGATATTAAAACCAACCTTTGTTTCTGCGTAGAACTTATTGGAAAACTTAGTTTGCAATTGGACTGAATCGCCCTGTTGCATTGTGTTGCATTGTGTTGCATAGTGGAAGATAATAATATTACTCAAGTTTCGAAATTTTTTTGCGACCAAAATGGAGAAAATTTAACAAGCGCCCTCCCTCTACTAAGCACCCCTCTCGAATTAGCGCCCCCATAATGAACTATGTTGATTCAGTATCCCCAAAACGATCATGTAGATTCAAACTGTTCACTCTGAAGTGGGCCGCATACAGATTATTTATAAACTCATAAAGCCTTTAGTTTTTTATGGCGAGTACACCTCGCCGTGATGGATGATCAGATTTCGGTACTAATGGTAAATATCTGTCATCAATCTGTGTTATTGTTGTGAAGTTGCAATCAGGTTTTTGCGGAGGAATGCTCAATAACAATCGATAATTCCACAAAGATAATACGAGTTCTTGCCTTTTTCTTTTTCAGCCGTGTTAGAGAACGTATTAAAAAAATGCTAACGTATTTTTTATAACAACCAAGTTTCATTTTCAGAACTTTTTGTAACTGCTTTGTTACCCGGGCCGGGGGAGGAGAGATTTGATGTATTTTGTGTCCCACGGTGGGGACCTTGAACTTAATTTGACGATTTTCCGGCGCCCGACCCATAGGTGTTTTATAAAAATTTCGGGTCACAGACACAAATCTCACCCTTGCCCTTACCCCCCTCCCCTCCCGGGCTTTATATTGATAGATGCATTACAAATCAGTACTAGTGTTGATGGTGAGGTTTGGTGCACACCAAATGTGTCAGCCTAAACGGAAGAATGACCGTTTTCCTGATCAGTCTAGAAACATTAAGGCAAAACTCTACCAGATCCAATGAAACTTCCGTATAAGGTGGATGCAAAATATTGAAGCAAGAAAATGGGAAACGAAATGATGTATCCGGAAATAAAGTACGAACAAGCTACTGGACAAACAGGCAGCCCAGTTAAACGCCTTTACGACGTCTGGTTTATCATAAACAGTGAGGAGACTGGCACTGGTGTCAACGTGTACAAGACATGCGCACGAAATTCCTTGCCAAATCATAATGGCGGTCATTAGGAAGTTGCAGAAAATGGTAAGCTTTGCAAGTTTTTTTTCTACCTTGTTGCATCATGAACCCGTTTAAGAAAAAGTATTTGAATTCTCTGTTTTCAAGCATTAATTTTGTAAGTTGATTTCGCAGGGCAAACTCAAGGGTTTGTTTTGGGCCGTACTGACGTTGGCCGTTCAGCTGCCGTGTCGGGCATTCTACCTACCGGGCATTGCGCCGATAGACTACAGCCAGGGAGATAACTTAGATGTAAAAGTAAGTTGTTGAAGTATTATTTATCTGAGCTGTTAAGGTTTATTGTAACTAATCAACACACTGTTCTCCATCGATCACCAGGCGGTAAAGATGACGAGTGTCCGAGCGCAGTTACCGTACGAGTATTACACGCTTCCGTTTTGCAAGCCACAGAAACTGGTTTATAAGCCGGAGAATCTTGGTAGGAAATTTATACAGCTTTGTTTACTATGTTAGCCTCTTTCGGTGGAGTGTTGGTTTACTAAATAAACGTACCTGTTCGAAAACATTGGTCAACACACATACGAACTTTGTATACATGTGTGTTTATTATTAAGCTTCGCCAGAAACAGAAAACAACATACACGCATACATACATTAGTATCAGCTTTTGCAGTTAATTGGGAACTCTATGCCACAATTTATAAACTACTTATGCATTTAAGTATATAAAGATCAGGAAAAGTTTTCAATATATTTTATTTTAATTAATAAAAAATGTAAAATTGCTACTGCAGTAAACAGTACACATAATCAAGTGTGCGCACATACCATAGATTTGTATGCTCCAGCCAGCAAAACTGATATGTTAGTTCACATAAAGTGCTAGACTGCAGAATACCCCACACTAATAATTCTATATTTGTGGTCAGTTGCTATGGCTGTGCAGTGGCTACGACATCATGTAAACCGATACTTTTTTTTCATCAGTGAGGTAGCCCATAGCCGCTACACAGAGATACATCATTCTATTCTAAGACACATGTAGACTGAAATCACATAGCCATAGCCATGGTCAATAAAAAGGTCTGTTTGCTGTGCGGGGTATCACATATAGTGATTGAGTGTTTGAACAAGTGTTTGTAACAAAATACCACATAATACTTTTTGTTTTCTTCTCCAATAGGAGAAGTCCTGAGAGGGGACAGAATTGTCAACACTCCTTATGAGGTAAGACCCAACAGTTTTCCCAACAGGCAAAAAGATGGTTTCACCATTTACCCTTAAAATATTTTATGTTCCTCTTAGCTTCTGTGTAATAAGATGAGAAACTTGATAGAAAAAGACAAGCATATATAGACTTGGAGACAAACATTCTTAAATTGGCTATATTTTTTATTTTACAGTTGTTGTTCAACATTTTTTTGTACCTCAAGTTTTTAATGTTTATAGGCACTCACCCTTAGGTTTTTATTGCGTGGCAGTTTGAAAGTTCTGAATGCTAGTTGCTAAACAAAAAATGAGTTTGGCTAGGCAACAAGGCTTAGTTAGTTTCAGTGTCTCTATATAAATGTAGATATTCAAAACTTTAAAAAATGTCTCTAATTATTAATGTGGTAATAATTACAATTTTTTGTGTTTTTGATTTATTTATCAATCCAATCTCATGTTTCTATTTCTAAATGATAAAATTCCTGTGTCTTTTTCAAAGCTGACACTAAAATCATCTTTTAATATTCATACATTTTCTATTTTCAATACATAAATTTTAAATGTTCTTGTGATATTAAGGCTACTGCTCAGCACTGCTCAACTCTGCTTTTAATTATTATTTTTATTATTATTATTATTATTATTATTATTATTATTATTGTTTGTATGATCATATCTATAATTCTTTTAATTGATGTTTTAATTTACACTTGTGGATGTGTCCCTTTCAGGTTCAAATGTATCGGAACAAATCTTGTACTACACTTTGTACACAAAAAGTTTCTGCTGAGCAGGCCAAGCTCTTAGCCAAACGGATCAAGGATGAATACTATATCCACATGTAAGTGTTTACTGAGACCAAGAAAATCTCAAGGTTTATTTTTCATTTAATTTCCTCCCCTTCTTAACATTTAGATAGTTTTGTTCTCCAAAACCCAAATACCAAATTCCAATTTTGTTTTAAGGATACAAATCCTATTGATTATCCTAGTTTTCATATTTTTATGTAACAACGTTTGGGCAAAGTTTATAAAGTGAAAACAAAAGATCTTTCGACCCAAAGGGTCCTTATCAGTTCTGATATGAAGTCTATAATATGATACAAATCCTCTTTAATTTGTTTCTAGGGGCTTTAGTAATAATAAATGAAAGACCTAGTTAGTGCAAAAACAATGCATTAATTGATTTTGTATAAAATGCTAAATTCTCCATATGGTTACAAAAAGATATTAATAAGGATAATATAGGGAGAGTTGACAACTTCAGACATTATTTTCACAGCTCATCAAACTAAGAAATAAATATGCTTGACCAGGATTTAGATTCTTATTGTACATACTGTGATGTGTTTTTTTTTTGATAGGGTTGTTGATAACCTTCCAGTAGCCACAAGCTTTCCAATGCTGGATACAGGAGAGGTTAGTTTCAGTTTGTTAGACTCTAGTTTTTTGAACGATCACCCAACCATATTACAATGCACAAGAGTTTATTTCTGTTTCTTTCTGCTCAAGTTACCCCTCCCCCCTAACTCAAAGGTTTTAAAAACTTGATCAATGTCACTTTCTCATATTGCATTATTTTCTCATTTGTGATTGAGTCATGGTGCCTTTTTTGACCAGGGGTATAAAATCATGTAAACCCTTTCAGTTGCAACAAGTTGATCAGTGTTTTAACCTCACCTTGCATAACTCATGCAAATTGAGGCATCTTGGAACAAGAAGAGGGGGGTAGATCCAATAAACCAAACTGCTGGAGATGAAACATCAATTCTCCTATACTGGCAATACAGAAAGTGTGGTTCTCACTTTGTCAGGGATTGCGGTAGCTTAGAGTACTTGCATTTTATGCAAAATAATATATGGTAATTCATCATCAAAACACGGTTGCACCTTGAGATGCAGATTGGGGCTTTCCTTGGCATCCTAATGGTTGGTTAGGCATGCAAGGGACCCCAATTTGACCAGGCATTCGTGGTTTAGGATCCAGATGAAAAAATATTAGAGCAACCCTTGCTTTGTAGAATAAAGAACTTGGTCAGTTTTGAGTTCAGCTTACCATGCTGGAATTGTTTGTTGAACAAAAGATGACCTGCACTGTTGTTATATTGATCAATGAAGTGAATTGAAGGGTGCAAAAATGATGTATTAAGTGACTTTTGTATAAAATGCAAAATTCTCCCAAAGGTTATGTTCAAAGAGATAATGGTTATAATGTAGGTAGAAGTGACAACTCCATCAAAAGTCACTTACATTGTATTATACTAGACCCTTCAATAACTTTTTTGCTTTGACCACTTTTGAACAGTTTTATTGCAGTTCTAGAACTAACGGTCATTATTCTTACAGATGCAGTATGAACATGGTTACAAACTGGGCTACTTTGTTAATAATAAGGTGAGATTATTATTTACCACTTATTAACTGAAGTTAAGGTTATTTCATACCATTTATTAACTGAGATTGAGGTTATTACATACCACTTATTAACTGAGCTTGAGGTTTTCAAATGCCACTTATTAACTTAGATTGAGATTATCACATACCTTTTATTAACTGAGAATGAGGTTATTACATACCACTTATTAACTGAGAATAAGGTTATTACGTACCACTTATTAACTGAGAATGAGGTTTTAACAAATTTAATGATTAGGGATTTTTGTCGGGTGATATTGTTTGGTACTAATGTAATGGTGTAAAATTTAAAAACTGGTTTATAAATTCTTCCATGGCTTGTTCAGGGGTACCTGCCCTCTACATTAACTGACCACAGACAACAAACTGAGCCTTTCCTAAGCTACCACAAACAACCTTAAAACTAGCTCTGCTTTCGTAAGTTTGAATTACTTGGTGGATTTGATTAGTTTACCTGAAGAATTAGAAAACACTTAATGGCAAAAGTGTGTCATATCCCTTATTTCCAGTCACGGCAAATTATTCCAAGAGTGACATGTTTGTATTTAAAATACAAGTGTATTAAAGTAAGCTTTTAGATTTTAACTTTACAGTTTAATTATAGTTAAATAATAATTTTGGCAATTTATTAAAGATTATTTTATGTTTTTGTGATTCTTCAGAATATATTACTTAATAACCACTTGAAGTTGATCTTGAGGTACCACACATATGACCAGTAAGTCCAGGAGTTGGTAGCCACCTGGTAGTGGTGTTGATAAATAAAAGTTTTAAAATAAAGTTATCCCTTTAGATCAAAAGTTTTGTAAGAAAATTATTGATGATTTTTAGTTAGTTGAAAAATTGTTTTCTAAAGTTTTTTTAATAACAGTTGTTAATTAACAATTATTCGTCAAAGACGAAGTAAGTTACTATCTTGTGAATATTACTTATCATCCAGGTATTCATTGAGCCTGTGGTAAAATTACTCACAGGTGATTGTCAGAGAAAAATTAGCTATTGGGAATGATTATTTTTGTGCAAAAATTTGTATTTGTTGTTGTCATTTGCTCAGTCACAGGTATCCACCTGTGAAAACTTCATGAATTAGCACAGTAAATTGTCATTAGGAATATTGTATTGCTGTTGAAAAGTGTTACTAAGGCAACCTTAAAGTTGCCTAAAGTGTTTTCCTTCAAGGAGTTAAACTCTTCCTCCTTGTGACCTACAAAAGGCGAGGCAGCCATTTTGAAAATTTGTGCACATGCTGTGCTCAACTTGTGTGAGGTGATTACCAGCATAAAAGATTATAATAGGTTATTAATGTTATCAGGGATAAGAATAATAACAGAAATAGTACTTGTTGTTACAATTACAGTGCTACTGATAATATAATTAGTTGGAAATAATGATTTAAATTTATTAATTATTATTTCATATTAATTATTATAAATATTGATGTTTTATTACAGCCAAACATTTCGTGTTGTGGGGTTTGAGGCAGAAGCCAGGAGGTATGGTTCAGATCACATTCAAGTTACTTAAATCGCTATTTAGGTTTTTTTGTAAATACTTTAAAATGTTTGAACTCCATTTAAGACCTTGTGTATCTGCCATTGTAATAATTAAAAACCTGATCTTGACTTAAGTTGTATTTGAACAAAATTACCCAGTATTGTATGTCTAATGTTCAGAGTATAATTTTATTAGTCTACCTAATACTTAAGTAATATTGTTTACTCAAGTTCTGTTAGCCTTATAAATAAAAATAAAAGGCATAATAACAAAAGTGATAAGAAAGGATGTACTGAGAACTGGGACCTGGCTACTAGTCCAGGGCTCTTAAGTCTGGTTTTTTAAAAAGTGAGGTTTTATTTTCAAGAATTACTAAGGGTTCTACTTTTCATTTGGAACTTGGCTACTAGTCCAGGGCTCTTAAGTCTGTGGTTTTTTAAAAAGTGAGGTTTTATTTTCAAGAATTACTAAGGGTTCTACTTTTCATTTGGAACTTGGCTACTAGTCCAGGGCTCTTAAGTCTGTGGTTTTTTAAAAAGTGAGGTTTTATTTTCAAGAATTACTAAGAGTTCTACTTTTCATTTGGAACTTAAAGAAATAAGCTTGATGGGAACTTTAAAGAGTGAGGTAATTGCTGAGCAGGTGCCCACTTCATCTAGAGGGGTCGGAAGGCATGTCATGCTCCCCCAGAAAAGTTTTGATTTTTGCACTACCAAAATGCTGGAAACACACTAACTTTCTAGAACTAGACACATGTGAGTGTGATAGCAAGAGTTGAAAATCAAAATGTGTTAGACACATGCTCAGTGTGTGAGAGAGCTCTGCTAGTGCCCAAGGCATCTATTTTGTTTTTTTTTGTACCTAGCTACTGAAAACATTTAACCTATAAAGCCTTTAGGTTGATTCAGCTTTGCCGCCATGATATTTTAGAATTGTCAGGAGAGAATTTTTCTCACTAATTCGCTGTAATCTCCATATCTTTGAATGTATAGCATAAGCTTATTATTTATTTATGTATTTATTTATTACCTTACTTTATTTACTTAAACGCTGACCCCAGCAAGTAAGCCTCACAATGAGGGGTTGCTGTATCGGGAGATAGATAGATAGAATCCTTCAAGGAAATTTGTCATTTACTCCACATTTTTGTTCTGTATTTGTTCTTGTGCAGTGCCTGTTGTACTTCATATGAGTTCCCTTCTAAACATGAAAAGTTATTGAAACCCCAACATGTGTTGTTTTTACTTCTAATAATCTTGAACTTCATTGTCTTTCTAGTATTGAAGGGGGAAAGTGTGCCAAATCTGGTGAAAAACATGCAGGACAGGAGATTAATGAAAATGGTATGTTGTCTCAAGTTAAACCATTTCAGTCCAAGATATATGGGCAAATTCTCCCATCTCCCAAACTCTCTTCTTCTTCTCCATATTTTCCAAAACTTGGTCTTAAAGAGTGTTGAAAAGATTATTTTATTTACTTTCTTTAATTTTAAGCTCCAGGATTTCTTGTAGAATAGTAGTAAGTTTTATTTTCTCAAAAAAGTTTACAAGCTTCAAAATAGTTTTGCTATTTCAATGCTTTCTATGAGTGTTGTTTTGAAGTGAAACTTTGTTAAGATTAGTTTGGTTAAATGCCAGTGCTCACAATAACTGTAATTGCGGTCTTGTGGGTTTTAAAACCCACTTAAAAATGACTGCAGAACGTGGCTCCAGGTGGCCCTAGATGGCTCTAGGTGGCCCCAGGTGTGGGTTAGTTGGGCTCAGCCTTGATCTTGATTCAAGTCCAGCTTGTTGATTCTGATGTAGATTGTTCCTCTCAATCCTCATTTGACACAGGTGTCAATGGTTAAAAACCCACAACAGTGTGACTGCAGTCATTGTAAGCAAGTTTTAAGCTACATTCAGTCGAAAGTTTAATATTTTCAATTTAACTGTATACTGAGTGTGCACATAACAAAGGTATTTTAACTTTTAAAACTGTTATGTTTAAATATGGTTGAGATTTTTCCCTATTAAGTTTACAACAACTAATGGTGAAGTTTTTGTATTACAGCTGAGAATGAAATAGTCTTCACCTATGAAGTTGTTTGGAAGGTATGAAATAATGTACTGAACAATTGCTATTGAAGCAGATGCATCTTCTTTGTGTCATACTGCATATTTCTTTTGCTTAATTTCATGTTTTAACTTGTTAAGTTGGTGAACAGTAGAGAGTATTGAATATTACTTAAGCCTGTAAATGGTCATGGATCTATAATTAACCATTCTGAACTGCACATACAGTTACAAGGAAAGTTTATTGACGGAATAAGTGATTTCTGACTAGCTGGGTCACAGTATCTGGTATTGTTGTTAATTCTAAGTGTTGTTAATTATGTTTCACATTAGCGAAGCGATGTTGTTTGGGCATCAAGATGGGACACATACCTTGCTATGAGTGATGTCCAGATCCACTGGTTTGCCATCATTAACTCAGTGGTTATTGTTTTGTTTCTATCAGGTATGTAATTGACCTGTTTTTAAGTTGTCTCCCCGGCCCATAAAATCACAGGGTTTTAACTTGCCTCCTATATAGACCTGTGGCCAGTGTTACTAAAGAATGATTTCCATTTACCAAATTCAAAATTTGTGTACTATAAGAATTTAAAGTTTTTAGCTCCTTTTTGCAAATAGCTTAGGCTAGGGGAGGGGGGAGGGGGGGAGGCCAAGAGAGTTGTTGTGCAAAAAAATAAGACAAGCGCAATTTACAATTTTGTGCTCGAGCCAGTGAGCCAGTGAGAA
>JAOBAT010093972.1:0-17053 GCA_026413305.1 Hydrozoanthus tunicans | reverse complement strand
GGGCGGGGGCGGGAGAGGGCGGCATGAGAAACGGGATTGCGGATGTAAATGATTTCCCGCCCGCATGTATATGCGTCTACCTGACATACAAGTTGACAACGCATGGAAATAGCTTTGGTCCACCCCCTTCTCAATCTTACGAGGCATTTGGGGAAGAAGATGGGGGGCTGAGGGGGCTGGGGCTTTGGTTCCTGGTTATGGAAAGTCATATTGCAGACATTTATAAATAAATTGTAACTTGCATTGTCAGTTATCAATAGCTAAAAGAAACAGTCAACTAACTTTGAATTTTGTCGAAACAGCCAAAAAGATAGATTAAGGTAGCTTCAAAAGCATGCATTCAAATAAGTTTCCTCTATCTTACAATCAATATTTGAATAAAGATCAATTCCTATAGGTCATTGCATGGTGCTGCTGTATTTCTATCCTAAACTCTGAACAACAGAAGCCTTACTAGACGGAAGCGAATCTGTCGGGATCGTAGGTAAAGGAATTGTCGCTATTATCGTTCCTTGAGTAGGATAGAATGTCTTCATCACGTAATTCGCCCGTAATGGCATCGGAGCTGTTGTGACCTGTCGCAAACAAAAACATAAAATAAGATGATCTATACTTTTAAAACCAACAAAAGCGAAGTATACAAAATGAGTGGATGTTTTTACAACACAACGCATTTCTTTCATCGTGTAGCCGAAATACGGATATGACTATCTCACACATCTATTATATTCAGTAAATGAACGCAGCTGGTGTACGTAAGACCTTAGTCAAAGGGGATTAGACGCAATCAATATTCGCAAGATTTTGAACAGCTCGGTGTTTGCAAAGATTTGGAACATGTTTGTTTATTTCCAAATTCAAAAAGATAGCACCGTATAAATGATAACGGCTTCTCAAATTCACGTACTTACATAAACCGTAAGAGAATCGTCTGACTGAACCCAATTTCGGTTCTGCGGATGGATGACTGGAACAATACGGGAAAGATTCTGGAAATATAGTAATTATGGTTATGACTGTGGTGGCATCATAACGAAAAATGCTGTAGATATTACATCTGTAACTAATACTTCTTGTTTGAGGCTCATCAAAGTTTCAGAAAACACAACACGACCAAGCAACCCAAAACAGAGAGACCACAGGTCTCCCAATTCCTCGTTTCAAAACAGCAAGTGGGCAATTCCCTCTTGTCCACAGAGCAGTGAATCTTTGGAACCCTCTAGAAAACTCTTTGAAAACACCACCAACTTAAAAATGTTTTGGGAAGGCATTTAAAGTTCATCTTAACATCTTGATTATTGCAGATCCTTTGGCAACCATTTTTTTTTTCTCTCTGATAATCAATCACTTGAGTAATTATAATAAAACAAATATTCCTCCCAGGCTAAGAGGGCCTCAGCCTGAGGCGAATTACTGTTCAAAAGATATTCTTCTTGCTGCCTTAATGTTTCTTTGTGTTCAATGCATCTTATTCGTTTACTCTCCAAGGCATCCTACCTTATCAAGTTTTAAGCAGCGTTCCTTGAAGTCAAAAGTCACGACTGAGTTGACTTTTGAACTTTGTTTGAACCACATGACGTAATACCCGGTCCAGTTGGCTGACCCGTCCTTACCTGGAGAGTAGTGGGAACAACAACGCATTCATGGACTAACAAGTAGTTAGGAAAGGGAAACGAAAACAGGCAAGATGACAATGTATTGAGTCTTACCGACTTTCAACGCTCTTTACAAATGACAATTATTTACAGTCTATCACACAGCAAAACGAAGATCTATTAATGTGAATGACTGATAAATGGCTAAATTACTTTTTCGATCAAAAGCTCTATTCAACTTAACCCTATTTAGACAAAATCCTTTACCTCGGTTATCGCCCTCTTTTTCATGGAACCTCTAAAAACGTAAATTTTGGAGTACCTTGATGTTATTATTTTACCGCTAAAACCAGGGTTCTACCCTTTATCCCCCTTCCCTCCGTATAACAAAGAAATCAATTAAAAGTGCATCGAAACCAATTTCAGAATTTAACTTGAATGTTATTGTTACGTCTAGTGTTCTTAAAAACGTGGATCTTTGCTTGTAATGAAATAAGTTAAGATGCATCTTAATTTTCGCTGGCTTTTGTAACTAGCTTTTGCTGGAATTGTAACGTGCGCTCCCCGCTCTGACCATGGCTGTTAGCGGATGTTTGGGATTGTAGTTTGCAAAACCAGCGTTATGTTCCACGATATTTAAATATCATCTACACTTTGTTGTGTTCCTGAATGCAATTTCATTTGACAAATGTCCAACGAAAATCCTTAAAATTGCTTAAATTAGTGGTCGCGAATTCTTTCTCAGACAAAATCGCTAAGTTCAGTAGTCGCTTCAAACAGTAACCTTAAGGTATGTCAGGAAATAAAACTACAAATGGTATTAGATACCTATTATTTTTCATTATCTATAGTTTGTTTAAATTTTAGCTGTACGTACAATCTATGTTTGGTTAAGGGAGCGATCATAACAAGGGCAACAAAAAGTTTACCTAAGAATATGGGTGAAAAGTTTTAAAAAGTGGTTATATTGGAATCATGGACCTTAGGCTGTTAGAAAAATCTTTGAAAAAGAAGAAAAATGAGTCTGACAAAAAAAAAGTTTTTATATACGTAAGTTTCTAAATTATGAAGTCAAATTAAAGTCTCAACCGTATGTAACAAATAACAGAACAAATGTTATCTCTGTGTTAAAGTTATATAGTGCAAAGATTCAGAATAATTGATCAGGTCTACATTTCATACGAATAATTGTTGTTTTGTAATTTATTTCGTTGTATTCTTTGGATTCCTGGATTTACTTTGGTAAAAAATCTTTCTAACAGACTATGGTAGTGTTCTATTGGAACCAACTGTTTTTGGTTGGTTGAGTTGGTTGGGTTTTTTGTGTGTTCTACTGGGAAAAACCGTTTTCGGTTGGTTTGGTTGATGAACCATTTCAACCAACTCTGACCCTGGTTGAAAGGGTCGAAAACGTTTCAACTGAAAAGGTTGGAGATGTGTCATATTGGAAATTTAAACCAGACCAGCCCGGCAAAACCAGTTTAGGTTGAAATGGTTGGTCCCAACAGAACAAGACCAAAGTTCCATGATTCCCAATCATATATGCACTTTTGGGGGTGGAAGCGGAATCTTTTCAGTATGATAATTCGTGTTTCCCAGATATTTTTCGACCAATGATTCATGATTGATTTATAGAATCTCTTCATGATTCATGAGACAAAAACTCAAGATTCAGGATTCATTTATTTTTTTGTCCATGATTCATGATTCACAGCCTGCGAGATGATGTGATTCATAGTTCCTTCACTTTCTTAGCCGTAATTCATGATTCAAGATTCCGCTTCCACCCCCGATACACTTGAAAGTACCACAGCTCAGTGACCTCTTCCAAAATTGGCTGTCAAACCAGGTAAGGACTGGGAACAAGTACATGCGAATGAACCCACGAAAGTGTTATTAGTAAACAATGCTTAAACTTTTATTTCAGTCACTCGCCACACTTGGAGATGCTCTATAATGAATCCAAATTGGTGAGGTGAAAGACTCTGACACACAAGTCTGCGTAGAGTTGACTCAATGAAGCCTTTACACTTGTTCCCAGTCCTAACCAGGTTTGTTAGCCATTTCTGAAAGAGGTACATACCTGTTACATTTATTTGGTCCCAAGTAATTGTTGCAGTCATGTTTTCAAATTTAACTTTTACATTCGGTACTTTCCCAAGATAAGGAGCTGTGCCATTGCTTGGGTCACAGTCTGTGGAGAAAGAAAGAGAAATCGAACATGATCTATGATTACTAAACTTTAAACATCTTAACGAACTACGAACAATCTTTAGTACCAGTATCCTGAAGATCCTACAGTCTCTTAATACTGCTTCAAACCCAGAAGTTCTGGTGGCATGGGTCAAATCTAATGTCACTGATCAAACTCCAAGCTTTTAGTTACGTAAAGATGTGATTAAATCTGAAAACATTGAGATTAAAGATTAAAGCCCAACGCTAACGAAGACAAAAAGCGGCTGAGTTTATTGCAATTGAGTCATGACCATTTTAGTTGGAAAAGGAAGGCGACCACTTCATTCACCCGCGGTTCCTAGCGCATAAAAAATCTAAACGGGCTTATAAAAACGTACAAAGAGAAACTGTAAACTTTTAAATTTGACGTTTAAAGTGCTTTAAGTGCAAGGAGATTTTGGTTTTCTCTGAGTCTCGTTTAGCGGGGCTAGGCCAGCAAGGATTGTGGTAAATTGTACAGGCGCCAGCTTTTAACTGCCTGACGAGGCAGAGATTTCAGTTATTTCCTCTTGCTAAAGCGGTGGTTTTGGTGACATTATCACCTCGCGAGGTAGTGAGGCCGAGAAATATGAGATTCCTGGAGCGCTTTCATTGTTTTCTATGCGGCGGTTTGTTTATTCCCTTTTTACGGAAAACGATACCAAAAATCGAATTGAGCACTAAAGAGTTCCTGGTACAGAGAGTGTCAGTTTTGAAACGGAAAAAAATAAAAGACACGTGCACAGGGCGTATCTTGATTTGCGGTTTATCTATTCCCCTTCTACGGAAAACAATACAAAAAATCAAATTGAGCATTAAGGAGTTCCTGGTACAGAGAGTGTCAGTTTTGAAACAGAAAATGTAAGCCACTAGTACAGGTCATATCTTGATTAGCCACTGACACGAGAGTGGGACATCTGACAATTTGTAATCCCCACTTCAAGCCTTAAAATTGCGAAACGTCCCAGTTAAAAACAGGACTGACTCGAACCTTTTTTTTGTTTAAAAAGTTTAAACAATTTAGCTGACGTAGATTTTTTCATCAACTGGATACTTTATTTCTCTCGGGATATCTTGTCAACGTCTTATTGATCTTCAGCTCAGTTATTGGGAGTCCTAAAAGATATTTCGGCTCCTGGGAGCACTCGTCATTATTTTCAACACAATGAAACATATTTACCTATCAACTCTTGTCTCGAAACCTCGCTGCATTCTTTACATTCCTAAATTGAAAAAGAAATTGTTTCAAATATACGTGAACTCTAGTTTGATATGTTTTATATACAAATTTAGACATGATTGCAATCACAGTGAGTGTCTGTTGGCAGGAGAGCCTTGTGAATAACGTACAAGAGAAGGAGTACGCGTGCGCGTGCAGTATTAGGAACTTATGAGAAAGGTTTTGTGTGTCTACAGTGCGACTTTGAACCAAGCACAAAAAGCTGTTCCCATGCAGTTTACATGTATACTACCGCACTTGTCGTACATTTAACCAAGGAATGAATATTCCTTGAACAACCTCATCTTATCTCAAAAAGAATATGCATTTACTTTTGATATTATCACAAAACCAGTAAACGTAGTGTGCAGTGCTTTCTGTTAAAGATGAATCGTTAAAGAGTAGAATCAACTAAACAGTTTAGCGTCTGGTTCAAGTATAAAAAAAACCGTCTTAAAGTCAAGGTAAAGCTGAAAGCTGATGTGGACCGGAAAGGTAGAAAATTCAGAACTGACACGAACTAAGTTCCAAATGCAGTTAGCTGTGGTAAAAAACGTAACTGTTACGTTAAAGTTGGTAGTATTTTTGCTAGCTCGACTCAAAAAGGGACGAGCAAACAGGAAAGTCGAGTTGAACCTCGCGACGTGACAGAATGGCAAAAAGGTATATCGGCCCCCTGCGGGGAAGCCTTACTTACAAACGTTAAATAGCTATTGACAAATATTCAATAGAGAGACCGTTTTACGTACTTGTTGTACTTCAGTTACAGAAACGTAAAATATCGATATCAATATTTTCTCTTGTCTTACTTTGTATTTGTTATGTGAGGAAAAGGTAGATGTGGACTAAAAAAATAGGGTCAAACGTTTATTGCTACCACAAAAGAGGCGAGGAAGTATAATTAATTCAATCTGACAAAGATCTTTCCAACTGATCAACCACGAGACCAATATAATAAGAGAGATTGGAACATGTGGGCAGAACGTTTCGAATAAAGAAAGGAAACTGATTAGGAAATTCGAGAATTAACAATCACACTGAGACATTGTACACTTTTTTTTATAAGAACTTTTTTTCTAAGAAAACGAGGCTGAAAAACGTTAAAAATTTAAGAACATGTTAGAAACATGCTGAGGCCGAGAAAAGGTGAAGTACATTTGCTTATGATGATAACTTATTGCTAATAATTCATACAGTGTTATTAAAAACTTTGCTTTAGGTGGGCTTCTTGACTAAAGTTTGCAGATAACAATTTTACATCACATGTTTTTCATTTACCAAATCCCAGTTCCTACAGGTAAATAACTCCCGAGGTAAAAAAAAACTTTCTAATGCCGGCATTGTTAGATTCAATAATTTTGTGAACAGTACAAAAGAAGAGGTGAAACACAAAATATCGTAGTTCAATATACTAGAAGAATTTAAGATATTTTAAGTTTGAACAACCTTTGACTTTATAAGGCGCGAAGCGTGCTGAAACTTGGTTCGCGTCCTTGTTGCATACACTGAAGTCCCAACTAAAAGTTTAATTGTGTAACAGCCGGCTTAAGATTAGGTGTTTTGAAAACAGCAGTTTCCATTTATTACGTTGTATAGCTAGTTATATTGATATAAAAAAGCCGAGGTACAAAGGAAAGAAGCTTTCTAAACTGCCGCACTGAGTCAAATGTATTAAAAGACTTACTTTACTGAACGGCCTGGTACATTTTGCGCAGAAATGTTGAAGATTTTTCATCGGCTTAGATTCAACGCGAGCGAGAACAAATCTCAGTTGTATAAGGCACGATGTCAAAATAAGCCACTTCAGACACTTCCGTGCCATTCCGGTTGTAGTGCTTTATACCTGGAGTTGTGTTTGTTCTTTAATACCTAAAAGAACTTCCCTTAAAATCAAGTTACGTAGAAATTCTGCTATTCGATTCTCAGTCTCTATATCGTTCACAGGACCTATTCCTTGTTCATCAGTTCTACGTTATACTGACCTCGGCTCGAGTGAAAATAACACTTATATGACATTGATCAAAGTATTGATTGGCTGCCAATTTCTTGGCCCTTGCCAATTTTAGGGCGCAATTAAGAGTCTTTTGATAATGGAACCGGATGAATTTTTTCCCTTTTGCGAAACAATAAACATGATGTCAAGCAGTTCGGTAGGCGGAATTTTGTCAGAGAGCACCGTTAAGGTATACACAAAAAATAGATAAACAGTAACACATCACTAACTACCCGACTAAGTTTTGATATTCCATATTGCTATTTACCTTTTACTTTTTGTATATTTTCACGGTACTCCTTGACAAAATTCCGCCGTTATGTGAACTCGGCTTTGGAAAGAAATAATTGAATGCTACTGTAAAATCAAGACTAACAAATATAAACATTATGTTTGCTTAATTGTACGTAGTGAATCAAAGGCAAAGTCCGAGTATTGCGTCACCAACCGGCCGGATATCGAAACGTGATTTTGATCTGCTGATAGGTAAATTATAAGTTTAAGCACAGTATTGTGTCCCAAGACTTGATATGTACAAGGACTTGACCTCTTTAAATCTCGGGCTGAAGGCTAGCCGCGAACTCGCTTTGTTTAATTAGCTTTAGTTTTTCTTTTTGTTCATTTTTGTTCACCCTGCATATATTACTGTAACCACTGTATATATTCCACCAACTCTGTAAATATCATTATTATTAGTACGATGATGGCATTAAGGTTGCCGAAATATAACTACTAACTTTTAAAGATCTTGTTACCAGTTATATATCTGAATACAGATGCACATGCTCGGCCTTTCGTTCATACTTTATGTACAAGGACTTCCTGCGATATGTAAGTAGTGGTCAAAGTGTTATGGATATTCATGCACGTAACTTAGTTTCATGTATCGATATTAAAGTAGGAGTTGTTTTGGGAGTGAATCTACATCACTACTACCCAACTATTAAAGTTTTGAAATCTTCCGTATTACTGTCAATCTATTATTCGTGTATGTCTTTCAGTACCCTTTGACAAAATTCTGCCAACCGAACTGGTTTGTCGCTCTCAGTTATTGTTTGACAAAAGGGAAAAGTTTTTCGACTTCCTCCTCATCACATATTCCATTCCTTTTCAAAAAAAATTTAAAAAGTCAATGCGTACTTGGCAAGACAGCTAGTGCGCGCTGATGATAAATTTGTCGACTCGGACTCAGCTTGACTTCTGGTGCCCTGAAAAACTGAAAATCTCGACCAATTATAACCCTCCAAAAAACTGGAAACTAATATATCTGAACCACGGAACTTAGTCTGTTAGAAAGTTTTTTTGAAAAATCAAATTAAGAAAATGTCGTTTATTTCAATAAGTTAATTCTTTTGGTTTTAAAAATATGCAAAATACCAAAGCTGTGCCGTCTAAGTCGGGAATCCAATGGGAGATTACAAAACAATAATTATTTGTATTAAGATACCAGATCAATGATCCTGAAAGTTTTCCCGAAAACACAAACTGACATTAGCAACTAATCAAAATTACTCAATCCCCCTTTCCCTACCACCCCACCCATAAAATTTTTATTGTTCTGATCACCCCCCCCTCCATTGGTTATAAAACATAAAATATTTTTTCTTTTTTTCGGAAAAACGAAAACTTGACTTTTGACTGATATACATAAAAATGTCAGCTATTGCAATAATCAATTTTTCTTCTGATTAGAATTTATCAGGCAAACACCACGCTAAGAGTATATTTTATTCAAATGATTCTGCACTGGCGAGTGAGTTGAAGCTCTGGGTGATCGATTCTCCACAGTTTCTCCTTGCAATTGAGTAGCCACTTTCGGCACACTTTCCGCTTGCCTAGCAACAAAAAAGCAAAATGGAAATTTTTCACTTATCGAACAAGGAATGATATTAGTATATCACAGACATAGACCAAGAATACCTAACGCTGGTAAAGTTGTACAATCGCTTCGACAAAAGAGAAGCGTTATGTCTGATGGGAGAAAATTTCAGTCTGCTGAATCGAAAGTTAAATATTGGTGATAGACCCAGAACCTTTGAACAATAATTTTGAATCAGCCACTAAGGCCACACACTTTATATCAATTGTTGTAAAACATTGTTTTAAAAGACCTTTTAAACTACAAGAAAATCGTACCGTTCGGACAAGAAAACATGGTAGCATTGTATTAAGAATACCATAGCGTTTGAACAAGAAAACTGTAGCGTTTGAACAAAAAAATCGTACCGTTTGAACAAGAAAATAGAAGCGTTTAAACGAGAAAATCGTAGTTTTGAAAAAGTCAAGCGTGATTGAAAACTTTTGCAAATTAAAGCATTTTTGCAAAGAAAAGGTGAAACTAAAAATTAAAATAAAACTCGATCAAGAATACAGCTAGCGCTGGTCTTTTTGCTACACCCAAGCGAAGTAGGCCCAAGCAGTCTACTAGACTCCAAGATGTTGGAGGTGGGCCGAGACCAGAGGCACAGGGAAACATGAAAGGCCAAGAGGCGTAAGCAAATGGTACAAGACTTGTCTATTCGGGAGGAGACACCCCAGTCCAAAGGATAGGAGAGGGCACAAGTAGCTTGCACATGCATCACACATGCAACTATAGCTACAGGCGTCGTCAAGTCCAGAGCAAAGAGGCGTTGGCTCAGTCAGAGGTCACGCAGTAGCGCTTGTTCCTGGGCCACCATCCTGGTGCATTTGAAGTAAAGTTGCGCTTGGACAAACAAGCTTTGGGTAGTGAGCTATCAAAGACCAGATATAGCATGTATTCAAATCACAGAAACAAAACTTTTTATCCTGTGTTAATTCTTTTTTTCTTCGCAAGAATTTGCTCGGGGTATTCACAATACAAGAAGTGATGAACTTAGCTTAGCTGTTTTGAAAATAATGTATCTGTAGTTTATAGCTAGGCATTTGTATGAGAGCATTGATAATCTTTGTCGTTTGGAAAATGTTTTGCTGTCAACTAAGCATTTCGACACTGAGCTGCATTTCTCACGATGATCAAATATCATGTTCCTTTATCTAAACAAAAAGATCTGAGAGATCCAGTCCCTTAAATTCATTTACATCTGCAAAACTAATTCAAAAATTCATTTCTTTTCGAATTCTACAAATGAAAACGAGCAGAGAATGAAAAGCTAAAAATTGCAACGATTCTATTAACAATTCAAGACTGAACGGACGCCTCGTAAATTGCTACGAGCAATATTGTATTTTTTCTAAAAAAAATTCATAAAAGAAAAAACTTTAAGAGGGAACTGGAAATCTAAATGCTACAAGTAAGCTGATAAAGAGAAAGTTTAATACCACTTGCAAATTTTAAGACAAGACAATTAGGTTAATTTAGAGCAGATAACCGAGAACTAGAAGTCAAAAATTAAGACTTGGCGTTTCAGTACGGAATGAAATACCGTATTTGTGCATACTTACGAATTTCTGTTCCAAAAGTAAGTATATTAATTACACTCTCCGTTACTAAGTTTGTCCCAGTACAGAGAGTTTCTGTAATTTATATGAATATATAAGTCAGTACAAACTAGAGTTACGAACTAGAGACAAGTTTGCAAAGCAAGTGCAGATAAAACAGACTACAGATAGTGATAAACAAAGCCAAATGATAAATCGAACAGCTTCCAAAAATTAACTGAACTACTTGCAGTGTGAAAAGTTATATATGCTATAGAAGCCATTCGGTACACAGTAGAAGTCGGGCCCAGGACACCGCATTATCCGTAGCGGCTAAAAACTACCTGCTACGTACTGATCAGATTACGTTAAACTGCAGTTCTTTCTCGATGTACATACTCCGTATTGGCTGATTATTCGAATAGTTCCAAGATCTGGGAAACATAACAACTAGACATAGTAAAAACAGCTACACTCTTTTTTTATAAGAACGTCGAATTTTTCGAATCAAGCTAAACGTTCTTATATCAGCCTGAAAACATCTTTACTGATTTTAAACAATTTAGGTAATATAGATGTACCACCGTAATGTTGTACATATATGTAGTGATAGTAGTAGTAGCTGGTCACTGACTTTCTTTGCCAGTTTGTCTCAAGAGATATACCTGTAAGAACTGCGATTTGGTAAATGAAAAAGACATGTTACCTGCGAACTTAAGTCAAGAAGCCCACCGAAAAACAATTTGTTTGTGAGCTGTTTGCAATACACGCTTTTTTTTATAAGAACAACTTTATAAGAACAACGTTAACGAGGCTCGGATTGGCCAAAATTTAAGAACAAGTTAAGAAGAAGCAAAGGCTCGGACTCGATAGCTATTCTGAAACTTTACCGAGCTTCGATATTTAACTTACAGCAATACAGAAATGGTTTGCAGTTATACGTATATATACTTGCCCCGAAAAATTAGTCCTTACAATTTGTTTTCCAAAACATGTATTGCAGTACCTTAGGTTTAGGTTTTATTCGATTTAAACCACACTTAGAAATAAGAACAATATATAAGAACAATTTAAGTCTCAAATCGCCGAAAAATTAAGAACAATGAGCCTCGGAAAAATTTGCTGGTTCTTATAAAAAAAAACCGCGTCTACAGATTATCATCATAAATAAATGTTCTTCACCTTTTCTCAGCCTCAGCATGTTTTTAACATGTTCTTAAATTTTTGGCGATTTTCAACATCATGTTCTTATAAAAAATGGTTCTTATAAAAAAAGAGTGTTACCGGTTTCAGGCTGCTCGATCAACAGTAACGAATCAAACACAAAACACTCATCGATCAAGTTAATTGGTCTTCCTGTACCTTAAACTTTCGGCGACTCGTCAAACAGCGATATGGCGTTTCCATTCTTTAGATCGCAAATGATTCTTACATTTTGACTTGCCAGGAGTTAGTCAACTTAAGCAGTCCACAAGTTTCATGGCGCCGTTAGTAAACTAATTAGCAGAACCCAAGTTATCTTGCATACTGATTACATTGAGCTGTCAGCTATGTCCCTATGGTACGCAACTGCGCGTGGGAATTTCGATCAATGTTCAGGCACTCGTTTTCAGAAATTATGGCTATTGTCGATTTCGTTTTATGATCATGAGCGGCATAACTGAATAGTTGTGGGCTTTAGCAACATAGCTTTAAAAACAGATCTGAGAGCGAAAAATTGTATGTTTGTAATATTCCGAAAATTATGAACATAGATAGTTTTTCGGACTAAGCCATCGATGTATGATTTTTTTGAACCCTTTTAAAATCATTGCGAGTCAAGCCCTACTGCCCCCCCCCCTCCCCCTCCCATTTACTCTTTGTTACACCCGTACCCAGACCCTTGCGACATACAACTGGTCTACAGGGATGCATTTTCTTGGTCGCATTTTGCTTATATAGTGGTACAAGTTCACATTTAACCAAGGTTTCTGATAAGAATTGTGAATGTCTTCAGTGAATCTGTCAGTCTAAATGGGTACAAACGAGGCAGCTGACTGTTTTGTGAAGTCAATTTGTTAATCTGCGAAGATGTCTTGCTCATCTGCCATGACTTCCGACTCTATGGAACAGAACCTTTGGACAACTCCATCAGACGACGGGTTTTCGTTTGCAAATTTTTCAACGTCACACATTACAGCCTTTCCCCCGGAAGATTGTGGCCCGTTTGTAGCTATGGTGTTGTGCAAGTGGGACAATGTTCTTGGGCCGCGACTGGAACATGTCTGGAGGGGAGCGGGGGCGGCGGAACTCCAAGAAACGAGCGTGAAATATGTTGTTTCTCATGTCTTGAATGGAGAATTGCTGCGAAGTGTTCCAGAGAATGTAGTTGATTTAAAGATGTTTATTTTGAAAGAACATGGCATTGTGTGTTTTTCGTTTATATTCACTGGACGAGGCAAAAGCGGTTCTGAAATATCAAGTCTCACACTCATTATTCCTTTTACTGCTTTTAAAAGCTTTTTACCCTTTGTAGAACTGATGGAGGAACGAATCAAGATAATGCTGGCCAAACTGAGGGTTTTGCAAACTAAGGTCAGTAATAGCTGTGTTTACAATACTTCCTGCTTTAGTTTGTATCTTAACATAAAGAATCTCAAGCATTGGCAGGACCTCTGTGTCATTTAGTTCCCCCACCCCCTGAACCCCAGGGATTGGTAGGAGAACTATTCACTAGGGACTTGAGATGATATAGACATGTATTTCCCCTACCCCCTGGGAAGTACTCCCTATATTGGGATGGTAGGTATGACCATCATATTTTTTAGGGATTGAAATTGCCAGTGTGGTATTTTTTAGTGGTTGTTATTAAAACAATCCTGTATTAAACCAAGAGCCTGTTATTTTTTTAGGGTTTAGAAATAAGAAGTTAAAAGACTGCTTGCAGTCCCGTGTTTTAGCAAACATGCATAATCTTAAAACTCAGAGGTATTCTTTAGGATGGAAAATATTTATCCCTTGTGTTTTTTAGGGTATTTTTGGGATTTTTTTGACGGTCATCCCTAACCTGTTGACCCCCAAGTACATCCCCCTGGCCCTACCCTTCTGTTCTTAAAAGGGAATTGGTTGAACAGGGAAATCATTATGGAAATGGTAAAAAAAAACACATGCACATAGATATTTTTGTTACAATCCAATTGTAAGGTGATATACTAGTTATAAAACATACAGTATTTGCAGCCATTAAACAGGTGAACAAGAAATGTAACAAACTTGAAGAACTGAACAGAAACAAGGAAATATAGTTTTTGACCATTATTACATTGCAAATCGAAGTACTAGCCAAGGGCCATTAACAAAATCCTAAGTGCTGATTGGCAGAAAATCAGTCCAATAAAAGAAACAATGGGCACCCTGTTTCAGAACAGCTGTTTTCTGGTATTGGCACTCTGGTTGGCCAGTTACAAAACAAGCACTATGACAACAAGAACTGAAGTCGCTGACATTTGGCTAAGCATTATATTGTTTTGAGCGATTGCTCAAAAAGCTCAAAAATGTGAAAAATATTAAGTTGAAACATGAACATTTTCTGCATCTTGACTACAATTTTCTTTGTGATAATAAGGCTGAGGCTCAGAAAATGAAAGATTCACTGGATAAAACTGACCTGTATGATCTTAGCTTTGGTCAAATACGAATTATGAGTGTAAGTTAGTGTGTTATTGTGTTAGTGATTAATTATTTTATTGTTTCCCTCAGAGAGATTAGCCAAGCCAGCTGTAACAAATTCGAGAAAAAATAAAAATTATGTATGTATGTATGATCTGTAGGATTTTGGTTAAACCATTAACTGGACACCAGGAAAATGACAGGGGGCTGCACCCTTTTGTTTTGGCCCAACTGTAGCTATGTACATAGCTAAAGGGTAATAATAAACATTTTTTACTGAGCTTTACATATGGAGCTCCTTGTGATCACTAACTCATGTTGTTGTTGATAATTTATGTACATACTTACAGACTGTGTATTTTATATAAACTATAAATTTTACAACCAAAGATTTATTTACTATTACACCAACATAAGTACATCAATCTGTCATAATTTATTTGCAGGATAATTCCACTGCAATCAAAATTTTCTCTTCGTATTGGCCGCACTTCCTGAAGACCATAACAAGTTTACAGAGGGCAGGGGTACCAGGAGAAGTTCCAGTGAGTTTTCATAGCTCTGTTATTGTAAAGAAAAACTTAGTAGTTATTTTGTCAATAAAAAAAAACAGATTGAAAAACTTCAAATCTTTATACAAGAAAAAAGACTCTCTATTCTAAGTTGATTATAATATTAAAAAGGAAATTGTAACTTAGTACAACAATGAACAATTATTATATTAAAAAAAACTGAATTAATTAACTTTTAATAATTAGAAAATTAAAAAAATAAGGGAAGGCTCTGTAAGATCAAAGAATTTTTGAGATAATTTTATTATCATTACTTACAAAGTAATTCCTATTAAACAGTCTTAAAATCATCTGATTGTGAACCTACAGTAAATGATCATGGTATACAAATTAAAATTATTATTTTGGTATATGAATTTATATGAAAAAATGCATTATGTATAATATTTTAAATTGATAATTAATATTTATGAATGCTTTAAACACCATCCAATTTTGTGATGACTTAACCTATTTTAAATATAAGACTTAGTTCAACATAACTGATAAAATTATCACTGACTGGTGGTGCAGTGGCTGCACATGCCTGACGTGAAATTTTCAGTCCAGGTCAGACCAAGTGCTATGTTATAATTAATGTCCTTGAGCAAGACTTAATCCAGTTGACTCAGTTGCACAAATTTGTAAGTGAGTACCAGCCTCTTCTGGGGGCTAACCTGCCTTGTCACACAGTTGGCATGCTAAAAAATAAAATCATTAAAAACCTCAACTTGTAATAACTGCGTTAAGGAACATTAATTTTTAAGAATGATTGATTGCTTATTGTTATTTATGTAAAGTTTGTATATACTCAAATAGCTAATATGTAGTTTTAACCGTAAAATTTTAATGAATCTAAGTTGCAGTTAAATGACACAGCTTTTGGTGTCGGGCAGGAACAATCTTTTGATCCACTGTTTCTTAGGAGGTAAGATTATTGACTTCAACTAGTTTTTGGGGTTATTCTACTTCTGGTGTTTAAACTTGCCATAATTGTTATCTGCTCTATTTCTTTCTTTCATTCTATCTTTACAAAATCTGGATTATGTTTTTAGAATTATAACATCACACTTGCAGACGTTTGGTAGTTCATTGGTTATAGGAAAATCAGCAGCAAGAGTTAATTTGGTAAGTTTTGTGCTTATTCAACCATAGAAAAAGCTGAGCAACCAAACAAGAGCATATCCCCAAACAGTGACATATTCTGAAAGATAAAATACAATGTGATATGGACATGTACCAATAGATTCAGTCATTTATTTGTCTCCACTAATAGTTTCAAAATACTAGTAATGTAACTGTTGTAATGCTTATTTTTGTTTTATAAATAAAATTAATGTATTTTCCATTATTTTGTATGTGACCAGACAAATGCCTATAATATAATTTATCTTATCTGAATGGTGGTTATTGTATTGGAAGCTCAGCATGATGATGTAAATAATTTGTTAAAAGGTATTATATTAAGTGAGTAAATTATTATTTTTGTTGTTAAGTATTAATATTTGTACATGATATGTTAACCTTTTGCAGATGGTGAATACTTTGGCAATGTTTTTGTCACCAGAGGAAAGACACCGGTCACGTTATGCTGTTGAAAGCAGTCCATATGAGTATGACTCTGATCTTTATGTTCAAGGATTACTTAAGGTGATAAAATTATAGTATTCATGATTTTTTCAAGTTTAAGTTTCCACTTTGCAAGACCAACTTGACCGTTCATGTGTTTGGTCCTGTAGTCACTTGAAGTAACAGTACTTCTGGAAGTTTATCAAAAAAGCTTTCATCAAAAATTATAAGGGAAGGCCATGTAGTGGGTAGCTCATGTGTAGTAGGTAGGTAATGTGTGGCAGATATCTCAATCACGTCTACAGTTGCCAAGTTAGTTAATCGGAAAGTTTTAACATCAGTATGCAGGTAGAACCATAGTTTGTAAAGTTCGTAAGTGCTGAATCCATTAGAAATTCAATGTTTCTCATTTCTCAGGAAAATGAGGAGGATTTTACATTGCCAG
Source organism: Hydrozoanthus tunicans (assembly GCA_026413305.1). Lineage (NCBI taxonomy): Eukaryota > Metazoa > Cnidaria > Anthozoa > Zoantharia > Hydrozoanthidae > Hydrozoanthus > Hydrozoanthus tunicans. The sequence goes on along the minus strand of JAOBAT010093972.1, from coordinate 420 downwards.
TTAAAGGAGTCATCACCAGTCTCTTTCCAACAACCCTTGTTGACATAGACACTGGTGAAGTAAAGAAGACTCATCAATACCATAAACACTGTGTCATCAGGCAGGAGTTTTTGGATCTGGATCTTACTCTTATATGGGAAGATGAGGAGGGTTCGCCTGTGTACCCTACCATGTGAGTACTGTAAGTTGGGGCGATCCTTGGTAACAAGGCTTTCTGGGTCACCAATGTGATATTCGCTTCTAATTGATTCTTCTAACTTGACACCTTATACTGATTAGTCTGGTTCATTTCCTGAAGATTGAAGGGAACTCAAGGCTTCAACACCATGCAAAGAGTGAAAGGTCTGGTCTCAGCCATTGGGATATACTCGTATGAATTATACTCGATACCAACGGTTGAAACCAGAAATTCGCCTATGA